>BMAW01020911.1:475457-498172 GCA_019974015.1 Nephila pilipes | reverse complement strand
TAATGCCAATTATTCTCCCACTTTCAAACTGCGACTGCTGCTCATATTGTCTTTGAAAACGGCGTAATGGCATGTCTACCTCAGCTCTTCCTTTGTAAACGATTCAGCACACTCAAACAAGCTTTGGTTACCTGTTTTATATTCCATGGAGAACGTTAAACGCCCTCTACCGTCTATACGTAATGCGCAATCACGCGGCATTTCTAATCATTAGCATATCTCCCCGAGATGTACCTTCATGTCAAGTTTCGTTATGATCCCGCAATTATTTCTTGGTGCGCTAATTTTTTTGTCCATGAGTGTAATTGCAAATTTAATTTGGTATGTTTATTTTACAAATTTAGTTATAATTATTGCGATAAAGATAAGTAATTACATTCAATCCGCATAATTATAATTAAATATATAGTTAGGTATATATTACTTTTATTTACTTTCTTGTAGTTATTACCGTATATTAAAAACACATGTTCCTTCAAATTAATCTTCTAATAACGTTTTGTTTAGCACACTTCAAAAGAAAAAAAAAATTCCCCTACAAATTTGTTGCTGAACTTCAAGAACTATTTTGTATGAAAAATAGAAAGTTATATATTTCGTATTATAAGTGCTAGCCTGATAATTGAACCTAATTTTCTTCAACGTGATGATAATTAAAACAAAATTGCAAACGGGTATAAAAAATATTAACTCAGAAAAAAAGTGTAAGAACTATTATTTTTTCAACAATTACTTTTAATTGATTTGCTAATGTATAACAGAATATGTATAAAAAAAATTTAAAAAAACATTATGTTACTAATTACCACAATTGAAGTTTATAAGTATGTTTAAATGCATATTTTTTGCACGAATCGATTTTTTCCCTGTATACTTCACTCAATATTTTTTTGTGTTTTTATATAATTAAAATTTTGAAAAACAAACTTGTAATTAAAAGTTTTATTTACGAAAGAAAAAAAATTTAAAAAGCATGGGCATTTAGTTAACTGTATTTTTTACAATAATATTTGATGCTTTTCAATACAGTAATATTAACTACTGCGTTAAAATTCTTCTAATCATTTCCAATACCAACCGAAATGTAAAATTCTATTAAAAGCATTTTTATTTAGATGTAAAAAATATGGTTTTAACAAAAAATTTAAGATCTATGAAGTTTTTGTACTTGATTTTTTTTTTTTATTTTCATGCCCCTCAAATTTAATGTAATTATGAAAATAAAATTGCTATCAAGTAAAAAAGAAGCAATATATTGGGACGTAATGTGGCGAGGGAACTTTTTATTGAATGCATTGTTTCTGTTTAAATTTTGCTTTTTTTCGCTCAGTATGAATATTTCTTTATTTTTAAATCGTACGATTACTTGGCGCATTTATTTCTCATGTATGTAGTTAAAGTTTTATACATTTTATTTTGTTTGCAGTTTTGATTATTGAGATGTATTTACATATATAATGATGAAAAATCTTTCGAAATTTGTAAAATATTTAAATATTTCAAAATCGCTAAAGAATTAATTTTTACAAAATCCATTGCTTTTTCTCTAAAAAACGTTTCATTTATGTTTTTTACGTTCTTTTAAAATCTTGAAGCTTTTCCAACGTCGTACAGTTTTTTTGAATTTTGTTTTTAAATTCTGATTTCTTTGATGAAAGAAAAATTGAAGAAGTTTTTTTTTTATATATAACAGCATTTTGGTTATAAAACTGTGTATCTCTTCCGTTTAATTGTAACAAGCAACACTGTATCTAAATTAATCTTTAATTACATTTAACAGTTCCTATTATTAATTTTAAATTTGAAAAGTTAAATAAGAATTTCTACTTAAAAGAGCATGTGTGAGAACTGGTTTTTGTTTTTTTTTTTAAAAAAAAAAGACACAATACTTGAGAATAATTTGTATTCTTACCGAACGGAAACATTGTGTCTCGAATATCTAGAGAAAAGAAGTATGTTGTTTTATCAAAACAAACCTAGGAAGGCAGGTGCTTTATGTGGGCGGAGTTTATTGACTGGCCTAGTAAACTGTAAACGTGATCGTGTTGACTGTACGGCGGGTTGGTTTTAGAAAAACGATATATGGGTGTCGTCTGCTGTTCTCAAAAGTGCGTGTATTGTTCTTTTGCAGACCAGAGTGGCAAAGATCGACTCAAGGCCAAAGTGGGAAATGTCCCCTAGCAAAGTGGTGCTCCTGTATTTACCGCGGGGTTTTCGCCTTCATCTGAAAGTGCCATGAGAAGCGATGATGATGCTCAGATACCAGAGCAGCATCGCATCACTGTGGTAAGACAGACGACCTTTCATTATTTTTATTCTTTTTATTTACATTCAGATTGGCAACAGTTGAGTTAGATAATTTGTTTTCGAATATCGTGTTTCATGTTAACTATCCATGGATGCATGACTTAAGAAATTTTTTCATCTTTTTTAGAATTAATTAGATTATTCTTATAAATAAAATTAAGTTAAATATAGAGATGTGTTATTTGAATTAATGTATTTTATTTGATATAATTTTTAGACACTTCTCATAAAAAATTATATTGATATTCAAATCAGATAGTAATTTATTCAGTAAGAGATTTCCAGTGGCGTTAATGTTTTATTTATTTATTAGTGAGAAAAGGGAGAACTATCGTAAATTCTCTGTTTTTGTCTTAATTCGAATTTTTTTAAAGTTTATACTTTTAACATCTTTCTTATTTCGAAAATAATATGAAGCGGAATAAAATTGTGAAGTTTTTTATAATTAATTTCGAAAAGGGAAAACAAGGTTTCCCATCTGCAAAATCATCTGCTTTTGTATTTTAGTTATAATTATTTTAGTACGAGGATTTAATCCAACTTATACTTACATTAAAAAGAAAAATAAGAGCAATTTGTAAATATTTCAAAAATAATAAATTTATTTAAAATTTTATTTTTTGAAGCAATATGTTATTTATATGTATTTAAAAGAGAAAGATATTAAATTTTTTCATATTTTTATGATTGTTTTTGAGTATAACCGTACTTCCAAGTTTTTTTTTTTTATTTATTTGTATACTATGAGAATGTAGGGATGATAATAGAATTTTGTTTACTTAATTTTAATTAACACGATTTAAAAATTTTTTATGTAAATCATATGATGCTACGAAAGTTTTTGAATTATTTTATTTAATCGAAATTGATTAAGAATATTAATTTAACTTCAAAATACAAAAAAAAATAATAATAATAATAATTGTTTCAATATTACCTTAAATCTGTTGGGAAATGAATTCAAACGCACGTACAAAAAAAATTAATTAACGTTTACTTTTTCTCGTCACAGAAATAAATTATTTGTTTCAATAAAAAAAAAACGTTCATTTTCCGAAAACGTTATTTAGAAGTATTTTGAAAAATGCTAGTGTAATATCGCATAAAATATAAGACTTTCGCGTAATTGATTCCCTTGTTATTTTTCAAATAAGTATGAAACAATTATCGCATTTTATTTTTAATGTTAAAAATGCTGTTATAAATTTGTTTAAAGTGAGTTTTATCGATTTATGTATTTGGTTATTTCGTTTATGTTTGTAAAGTAATTTTAAATTAAATCAATGACGCATCACAATAATGCCGCTCGAAGTATGATTGCATAGTAGTTTGAAGAAATAGTGCTAAAACTCAAATAAATATTAATAATTTTTATGCCTTCCAACAAAAATATTTATATATATATATATATTCAAATGAAAATAAATTCATATAATTCTCTTTCTCTTTCTTTCTGATGCAAATCGTTTTTAATTAGCAAACATAACTGATTCTTAGAATGAAATATTGTACTATCATGATCTAGCATTAAAACACAGAAAATTAAGTTGATAATATATGTGTATGTGGAACAGACATGCGGCATTTGCATTGGTAAAACATGTTCTTTATTTCCTTCATGAGAATGTAATTAATAACTAATGAGTAATAATGAGTGCTAAACGAGTAAGCACTTCGTCAAGAAGCTTTAAACGAGATTATTTTAACACATAGTTCATTGAAAAAGGGAAAGAAATATTACAACTATTTTAAGTTATTTTAAATTACTAGGTTAAATTTTAAATGAAAAAAAAAGCAGAACATTTATTGATTCACTTAGACATTAATGTCTGATTAATTGAATGAATTTTTATTAACGTCGCACTTAAATGCAACACGAGGCTATTAGCGACGGATCTCATAATTTTGAACCTCCCTCAAATGCCTTATCATTCCATCGGGAGGACTTGGGGTCATGGCAAAAGCAATAATGCCGTTGATTATAGCACATAAACTTACAACGTTTTACGCAGCACTCCATGTCGTATTGATAGCGTGGACACAGTTTCACTAACTATTGAACACTCGAAATCAAAAGCATCCCGCATAGCCAAAGCAAATAAAGCCAACGCCTGGCCTAATTTACGAATGAAACGCGTGCGTATGCTTGGCGTATTATGTACATACAATAGAAAATTATAAATACAGTTAGTTAAAAGCAGTCCAGGCAGTCCAATCAGACGGTGCCCACCTCCCGATTCTGTAGCCTTTGGGCCTGGAGTGCTAATCACAAGGCAGTGTCCAGGACGAACAGCTAGCCCAATGCTGGACCCCCAGTTCATAAGTACAGGAAGTCCTTTTTGATCCGGATCGTTCGGATTTACGGCCATTCCAGAATAAGAATTTTGCCGGATTATCGAGCATCAATATTTTTTTAACGGAGATATCAAAGATATGTAAATCTTTCTAGGTAATAATTTAAGCAATTGAAATATGTATATTTAATGTATTTATGCACATTATATTAAGTATAGTATTTAAAGTATTTACACGCACATCTTGTATCTGTGTAGACGACATAAATATCCGATATATTATCCCATCATTCTGGCAAATAAAAAATTAAATTAAAATATTAAACTTTAATTTAATTGAAGATATTTTTACTGATTAAAACAAAGCACCAAAAAAGAAATACAGTACAATCATAGTTTAAAAAAGTTACTACTGTATTTTGAACCATATCTGTTTTATTAGAACTTATAAGCACCTGTTTAATTAGCCATATCTGTTTTATTAGAATTTATATTTTGAAAGAACACCTGCTGTGCTTCGAGAACATTTAATTGTACTGTACACTGTTAGGACACATTTGTAATACTGTACAAACGTCCTATGTAACCCGCTAGAAAAAAAAGGAACACTACAGTGAAATGAAATCTAATAATTGCGTTAAACACTAGGTGAAAATGCGAGCAGAGCTGTATCGTGATCCAGAGATAAAGGTCAATAAACTTTCGAATCCAAATGAAAAACTCCAGAAGCGAACGATTGATTGGTGCTAATTTATAGAACGTGCCAAGACATCGGACCTTGGATTAAAGAGTGGTTACAGTATTTTGAACCATAGGAGCTCAAAAGTATAGTTCTCATAATAAATGACTCATAACCAATGGCGTTTCTAAGGCTAATTGGTGTTAACATTGTATCCTGCAATCTGATAAGTGGCACCAAAACAAATCTGACTCTGATTCAGAGCGTGTGATTTCTTATTCGCCTCACATTGAGAAGCAACACGAGGGTTATTGGCAATTTATTCAATAACAATTATTGACAATTTATTTATTTATCGCTATTGGCCATTTATTTACCTCTTAATTTTGAGCCTCAATCAAGTGACGAGGATGATATCTGAGCTGTCACCTGCCTCTCTAAGTTTTGATACCACCTCAATGGGAGGATTTGGAACCTACATCAGATTTAACGTGCATCATCCTTGCTATACGGTGGGGTTTTTGTGGCATCAAGGCTCGAACCCACGATTCGACGAAAACAACGCCGACACAACATGAATAAAGCTAAAATTTAAAATCCAAGTAATTCACTGATTATTTAACTCGCTGAGATATTTTCGACGATCAAACATTGTCTTTTCTAACCTAGACTGTTTATTCTGCCAGAGAATTTTAACACCTCAGTAACTTGAAATTCAATAGAAAACAATCCTCCATGAAAAAGTAAAATGAATAAACACATTCTTCTCATTGTATAAATATCCTTTTTTTCATAATTATGTAGTACATTTAAATGTTTGAAGTTCTGTTTTTAGCTATCAAGACATTTTCAAAACTGAAATTCATTTTGTGTTGCGGCATACAAGCGCTCAAAGTGTCTACAATGTAATAATTCTACAATATTAACGCATGAATAGTCTCTTTTCACCCCACCATTAATATCCGTCATGAATATATCCGACTATTTTTAATATAAAGCTACATATTAATCTTCTTATTACAAGCGGGAGAGAATTTTCATCTCCCTTGACGTTTTAGGAGGGATATTTCAACGAAATGTTGTAATTTTAAACCATATAATTCACGTTCTTTTTTAACCTCAATGGGAAAACTATTTTAAATGGAATACACTCACGAATATGGTAACATATCATACTTTTTTGAGAAACTTACATTTTTATATTTCATTAAGTTATAATGCCCCGGGAATATTTATTTCACTTAAGGGACCTCACGACCCATATAAAACCTTTTATTTTTTTAAAAATATGTACTAAAATATAGATTTCCCTTAATAATTTAAAATAAATTTCACAATTATATTCTAATATTTCGCGAGATTTGCAAAAATAATTTGATAATACAACTGAGCAAATATCGTCAGATTATCTTAAATAATTTTTAAGATATCTTGCACCAAATACGATGGAAAATTCTACTTTGATAAGTTTTTTAGTTCAAATTTACTTCTAATCATGTATTTTTTGTATTATGAAACAAAAAATATACATTTGCGAAGCAAAAACATTTTAAATGGTACACGAGAGCTATTGGAGAATGACTTCGTAATTTTGAACCTCGATCAAGTGACGAGGACGGCATTTGAGCTAGCACCTCCCTCTCCAAACTTTCACACCTCGCCAATGGAAGGACTTAGGATCTCGCTAGATTAAACGTAATTCAGTCGCGATACACGACAGGTCTGAATGGTATCAAGACTTGAATCCATCACTACATAGAAATAACCCCGGGAGCTCGAGACCAAGACCATTCGGCTACCGTAACTACAACCTTCTTACAAAAACAATTTCTATGATTCTGATTATTGTTTAGTTTTATGTAATTCTATTAAACTATAGGCGTTTTTTCGATGAATAGACTACTATGTAACCAGACCCTGGGTGGTTTGTGAAATGGCATTTTAAGCCTAGTTATAATAAATTTACAACCAAAAATTAATGTAAAACATAAACACATAAGCGAGAGTGGTTCAAAAGTGTCGGAATTAAGCTATGGAATCCTTGGAAAGCGTAGCCTTTATCTGGAAGACGCAGTATTGCGATGGATGACGTCACTAAAACCTTGTCTATGAAAATCTAATGGCGTGGTTTCTACAGAGCATTGAGAGGAAATAACTAGGTTTCAGAGATAAGTTCGATGACGTCATCTACTGTAAAATTACGGCCGCCAGATAACGACTACGCTTTCCTAAAAACCATAGCTTCAGGGATGAGAAATTACAATGGGAGTTAAATCTCTAAAGTACTGTCAAGTGATCGTTTTTCCTTTTTCCAAGAAGTCAATGAGTATGACGTTATTGGCATTCGCCCTCGCTGGAAAAATCCGTCGTTATAGTTGTTTCAGTGATTGATACTGTTTTCGCCATCTTTGGTGGGAATTGTGGATAAGCAAAACTCTTTTTATCAAGTTGTACAAATATATTGCGATCCTTATTGTCTCAAGGTATTATTTCTCAAATAAACATAATGAAATATTTCCGGTTGAGAAATCATAGTGCAAACCCAACACAGCGCGCGTCTCCAGAACGAATCTTCATCCCACACAGGTGTCATTCCAGTTAGGTTAGAGCAAGACTCTTCCTGATAAAAAAGAAGATAAAACTTGTGAAGAAGTCTTCAGCTTGTGTGGGAAAGGGATTTAATAAATTTAATTCCCGATTTTTTCGGATTTTCAGTATCTGTCTTTGGCCATAAGGAGTTTTTGAACAGGTTATTCACCAGAGAGGTACGAATATGGCATTCATTGTCTTTTTATTGGAGAAGAAAATTAATACACAAAGGTAATGCTAAAAGTACCAACAAGATTAATGGGATATTAGAAATGGGGGAAATCAGAATGGGGTAATATAAAGGGAAATAAAAATGGGGTTGCCCCACTGTAGTATTATCCTCTGATTATTTTCCTTTTTATAAGAAGTCAATAAGTATGACTTCAATAAGTATTAGTCATATATAGTCAATAAGTATAAGTATGATGCCTTCGCATCCCAAAAAATTGTTGCCATAAATTTCCCGGCTGTCTTCACCTTTTTTGAAAAAGATTCACCGATAACCCATTATTTCGAACGTTGCTCTGTTTCCGGTGTATATTGGGGAATCCAGATTTCATCAATGTGGCACCTCGACGGGGCAGCATTCTAATTTGGATTTGGCAGCAAATGGCTGCGAAATCAAAACTAACCTATGAATCAACGTTTTCATAAATACTGTTTTACCATTTCGTTTAACAAATACCAGCACGTTGTGGTAACACGTAAACTTGACTTTGTTATGTCGTCAAAAAAAAGGGGTTTTTTGAGCCACCTTCGTAGGATGGTAAGAAATGGAGGTATTAATAATTAAAAAAAACGAAAGTAAGTATTGAAATTACTAATAGTGGACATTGCAATGACTAATTTTATTTATTCAGAAATAAAACAAAATTATTCTTCATTTCATATTCACATTTTTCCCATGAGTAAAATGATAGAGATTGATGTGTGGGATACTTTAAGCATTTTGTTGGATCATTTCTCATTTAAATCCAATAATTCAGACTTTTAATGCTTTTATATCAAAATCAGTTCTTATGTAAAACTGCCCAACTTAAAAATACGATAATTCCAATTACTACAGTCATATATATATATATATATATATATATATATACGTACATATATGCCTGCCTACTTATCTACCCTCCTGCCTCCCTCACTAACAACCTATCTAGATACACACGCATATATATAGTTTCCAGAAAACTGAGTTTTTTAGCTTTCATTTTTCCTAGTCAAAAAACTTATTTGAAAAAATTAAATAAATTTATATTTTATTAAAATTTAATTAGTTACTCCTGACTGGCATCAAACTCAAAAATATCGTTCAAGTGGCAATAATTACTCTTTATGAAAAGTATGCGAACGTGTGCAAACCCCAGAAACATGTAAAACTGTTTTTCATTTTACAGCAATGTTTCGATGGTATTAATAACGATACGCCGAAAAGTCGAAAATAAATTTTTTCAGTATCGTTCTTAGAAGATGATTTCTAATAACAAAATTTTTAAGCAAAAATTATATTCAAGTAAGAAAAAGAAGCGAATGAAACAATAGTGCTCAAAATTCTTTTATCAACGCAAAAATCGTATGCAGCTTTTACATCTTATGAAAAGTCTGAGAATTTTATATCTTTATTCTTTGTTTCGATTGTTTCAAGCTTTAGCGGTTGAAAAGCGATTATGTCACAATACGAAACTGATTCTTTCTCAAAAAAGTTAGTTTTTTTTTCTTTCTGTAATTAATTTTAAGTAATACGTGTCATTTAGAGTTTAGATAAATATTAGGAAGTCTGAAAAATATTCCATTGATATTCGTAATCGCGTTATTAATTATATACAAAAGGAGTCTCAAAAATTTGGATTATTACGTCGGTTACTAAATATGTAGAATCGTAAATTTTAGTAACAAGGCACTGTTTCTAATGTTCCAACGTGATCAATCTAAAAGTCATCAAATCGAATCAATATAACAATTAAAAAAGGCTTCAGATATGGATCTCAGTAAAACAATTATTAAAGAAAAAACTAATGGAATTAATCAAACTAACAATTTCAATGTAAGCATTTCTTTCGTAAAACGACGTTTAAGGTGACAGCTTACCTTCAAAATAAAATCATATCAGTCGATTTTTTTTTTTATTTTTGGTATCACATTCAAATTCAATCTTTAATCTATAAAAATCTGTTTGCAAATTCTTACTATCTTATTTAGAAGCTGAGTTGCAACTGTTTTAATATATATATATTACCTGATCATAAATTTCTTTGACAGGAAAGGCTCTTAAAAACATTTTTCATCCCTGCAAAACACAATATCTCAAAATGTTATGCATAAATGAACCTGAAATTTTATGTATTTGTTTTTTTTTTTTTTTTTCAAATACTTTTGCATGGAATAGATTATTCTTGAGATATATTATTGGCTAGAAGTATTTTTATATTGCAATAAATGGAAAATTATAATGACTTTCACAGAAAATTTCAATGTTTAGAACTCGAATCACCATTGCTTCTTACGCAAGGGCTATGTTATCAAAATAATAGGCTATTCCCTAGAAAAAGTCATATGTTCTGCATTATTCAATTTACAAAATATGTCAATATATATATTTTCTTATGACTTATTATGTTTTGCGGAAAGTCTTAATTCTCGCTTATATTTTTATAAAATGCCCTTTTGATAATAAAACTATACACTAACAAAACTTTTGAAACCAGATAAGGTGATAAAACATGCATTTGTAGGCAAAACTTATGTTATTTCAAAAATTTTGTTAACTGTTATCTTAAAGGATGTTGGATTACTTGATAGTCTTTCTTACAAAAACACCCACTGGTATTTCCTATAAACAAAAAGACCCGAACAGAAGTTACTAAAATCGACTTTAAGTGAACAAATAAGAAATGTAGTAAAGTACTTTTGATTCTTGAAAGCAAGCTTTGTTTTGTTTGATTGGTTTTATTAACGTCGCATTATAGTAGCAACACGAGGCTCGTAAAGGACCTCGTAATTTTGAACCATGGTCAAGTGACGAGGATGTCACCTGAGCTGACACCCAGTTTTCTGACATCCACTTCACACCAATGGGAGGACTTTGAGACATGACAGATTTAGCATGCATCAGCCCCGACTACAGGGTGGGTCTTTTGTGGCATCAAGGTTCGAACCCACGACTCGATGAAAACCGCAAGTCATGATTCCCCTACTTTGACTACTAGGTTACGGCGGCCAACCCTGAAAGGATGTATAACTTGATTTCATTGGATCTTATTGGAATATAAATAGACCGAAAATGAATTAATTAGTTGATTATTTTTAATGACTCTCTTAGAAGCAGCTCGAAGAGTTTTGGCTACAGACCTCGTAATTTTGAACCTCAGTCAAGTGACGAGGACGACACCTGAGATGACACCTCCCTCTCCAAGCTTCTACATAACGCCATTGAACACTTGGAGACTCGAAATATTTAACGTGTACTAGTCCGTTACTTGTTGGGTCTTTAGTGGCATCTGGATTCGAACCCACGACTTGACCGAAACAACGCCAGCCACGAGTTTTCGACCATGGTTACTATGCTTCCGTGGCCATCTCAAAAATTGAAAGGAACAATCTAAGATATTTTATTCTCACTCTAAAACAAAGTGGGGCCATTTTATGATGTGGGAGTCTTTTCCTCTTAAGATGTAAGACCGAATAAATGGTACCATGGATAAATTTTAATGCAAAAAAATATACTAGAAAAATAGATAGCATTCAAGGTTTAAAATATATGTGAAAATTCTATGCTTTCCATCGTGAATATGACACATAAAACACGCCTAAGTGTTGTTAAAAAAATTCATAAGTAGCTAGAAATCTAAAGTTTTAAAATGACCGAATATCAGTTTAGACTTAAATTCGATTGAACATTAGTGGGAACAATTAGATAACGCCATTAGGTATTTCAATCACGAAAATCTGGATGATTTGAATCGCCCATGAAGCCGGGAATTGAAAACTACAGCTGCAATTAGTAATAACAGATTCCATGCTTTAAAGATGGAAATCATTATTGATAGTAAAATGCTTTCTAACAAAATATTATTCTTAATTGAACAACTTTTCGTATCATCATACGCAATAAAAGTTTTCTTGATCAAAAGACTTTTGATTGCCTTGTATATATATTTGCACTTTTTTCCCCTTAATTACTAACAAAATAAGAATAACAATTTTGCTTCTATGTAATCATTTTACAATTTTTGTTTCACTAGTTACACATAAAACAAAAATATTTTGACTTATAACTAGAACCTGTTGTAAGAAACATTATCAAAAGACTTTTGAGCGCTGATGTAAACAATTACAATCGTGATTAAATTATAAATTAGTTGCAATATTGAAATAAATGGAATAGCATTTGATCATGCACACAATCGATTCATTTTAAAAACAATGCTCATTTGATTCACGACTTGATTAAGAAATGAACTCTTAGATCCAGTGTTTGGCTTTCTTCATTCTTTTATTTCACTATAGCCGTCAATGATATTTTATGTTTACTGATATTAAAAATTAGTTATAACATAATAGAGCCGAAGGAAATGCATACATAATAATTATGTATTTATACATTTTTACTGATAAATGTATTAAGAAATTAGAGGATATATATCCAAAAATAAATGTTCTTTATTTTTTATTCCATCAAATGTATTGCTATCCATCAACGCCAAAAGATGTTGATAGTATCTCATACTATTTAAAGATCCTTTATATTTCGTATATACTAAAGAATGCGTGCGCTTTTGGGGCCCATTTTACGTGAAAGAATACCTTTAAAACACCATTTTCGTTCAAATTATCAATATTTTTATTTTTGATTTCGTATTAAAATTTAATCTTTTATCTCTAAGGATAAGTTTGAATATTTTCCTGTCTTAATTATGAGCTGATTTATAATTATTTTAATATTACTGGATCATGCATATCTCTGACCGGATTGGTCGTGGTATCCTAGTGATCATAGTCGCAGCCATCATTGTTTCCGTCGAGTCGTGGTTTTGAGCCCAAAAGTATATGGAAAGAAATGGAACTCACAAATTGTTCTGTGACCTTGGGAAGAGACGATTACTAACGAGGAAAATCACTTGAGTAGCTCAAATCGTACGTGTGTTGGAATACAGATGGGGGCTACTGATACAAGTTTTGAATTGTTCTTGTAATCTAACAATATTTTATTGACTAATCAAAATGGCCACATTAAATTATTGCTATTTTGCGTCCAATTGCCCACTTCTGTTTTATCTAATTTCGTCATTATTCATGGAAGCTAAGCAATGATCAAAATAACATGTTGCTTCCGGTGAGTCTACTTCAAAGAAAGTGAAGACGGTCTCATTGGCCAAAAAAATAATAAGGACAATTTTTTTTTTAATTAGAAGGGTGTCATGCTCATGGACTTCAAAGGAAAATGAGTGCTCCATTGCCATATCTCATTCCTAATTTTCCATTTCCAATTACATACAGGCATACTTTTTAACAGCCCCGAATATGACTCAGTAAATATAAATATAAATGTTGAAAACATATTACCTTCTTTTATTTCAAAAACAAGCAGACTTTTTCGGTATACCTAATATTTGCTTGTAGATATAAATTAGATCTTATCATATACTTCAATTTCAATAATAAATTAAGCATTCTAGTTCTGTAATATGATTAGGAAGAACAATATTCATGCTGATTATAACCTAGTTCGAAAAGATTAGGTTTTCTGTTCATATAAAAATTAAATCGTGTCTCCCGTTATTAAATGTGCCATTCTTCTTTTACTTTAACTATCATAATCTTATTTGTTTAATTTGATAATATCTTTTGGATGGTATTTTTGCTGATAGTCTGGTTTTCATTCTTTCACAAGACAACAACAAGCGTGTCATATTTTTAATTTAACACATGCGTTGAAAATTATAATGTTATGATGTATTTATCTTTTAAGAAAAACCACTTTAAAACCCTATACTTCCTATTTAAAAAGCAATAATATGCTAAAATGCAAAATACTCTCAATAAAACACCAAAACTGTTTCGTTTTATGTTATAGTGTTTAATATTGATATATTTGATTATCATATCTTTGCTTTTTTTTTCTCTTGATGGTTTTTATCCCTCAAAGCACTAGGCAATAAATAATCTTTCAATCAAAAAGAACATTCGCGTTTTTTTAATAAAATATGAAAAATTTAGTTTCATAAACTAATGCTAAAAACAATGCTACTTTTAACTACAATATTCTCATCGTATTGTGTTTTTAAATCTTTTCTAATATTAATAAAAACCAGTTGTAATAATTTAAATATTACAACTGTCAAATACTTTTATTAAAATCCTGTCAAGCCAATTTATTTGATTTGTTGCACATTTCCAGTCGAATATTTCTGCTTGACTCACAGTGTACTTATCAAAATCGGTATGTCTCATAATTTTGAATCATAGTCAGATGAAAAGACAAAACTTGAGTGGGAACCTTACCTTCCCCATCGAGGACACGAAAACGTAAGGATTTAACGAGTATCATTCTCATTACATGATTATGAACTCAAAAATTACAAGTAATTTTGAATGAAGTTGGAAAATACTGTGAATTTTTTATATTCTCGGTTTCAAGTATGAATTACGTTCTAAATTCATTTTGAAATACTATTCACGAATTACATTCGCAATCCCTTTTATACCTTTTTAGGATCTTGGTCGCCGACTCTCGGCTGGCGTTGTTTTTGTCCAGGCATGAATTCGAGTACTTTTGACACAAAAGACCCACCGTGTAGTGGGGGCTGATGCACGTTAAGTCTGGTTGAGGTCCCAAGTCCTCCGCGTAGCGTGGTGTGGAAGTTTGTAGAGTGATGTGCCAGCTCAAATGTCGTCCTCGTCACTTGACTGAGATTCAAAACTGTGAGATCCGTTGCCAATACCCCCCATGTTGCTTCTCAGCGCAACAATAATAAACAATCAAACACATCACCTTTTTATAATCATGTAATAATTTAGCGGTTAAAAATCTGATTGATAAATTTTTAATCTTACAGCGATTATGAAATCGGTTTTATTATTAATGTGCCCTATTTCAGATGGCATTTCTGTTAAAATTTGTTTTATTTTTCTTTTCCGTGCAAAAGCATTGCCTTTTTATGTTTTTAGGAACTTTAATATAAATCAAATAATAACAAATAAACAATACTATAAAACAGAAGTTAGTTTTTAAAACAAATTCTGAGAAAAAATTTGGAACTAAAACATCGCAGCCGCTGAAGAAAATATCATGTTTTCAGAACTGTGTTATCCATAAGGAATTGGTTTTGAAGCCTTAAAGCCCTCAGATATTTACCATTCGGCAATTCTCTTTACTAAATGTTTTTTAACATAACTTGATTAAAGACGCTTGTAGGCACTTGGGAACTAACAAAGCTTGCAAAGTTTTGCTACACTACGATCAAAAGCATTGTCAACTAATAAATATTTACTTTCCGTGTATGTGAACCGTGTATCAAGCATTACGCAGAGAAAATGTCATCCTTAGTTACCTCTGCCATTCTTGTATGGAGCTTCTGCTTCTGTACTTTCACAGACGACCCTTGATCTTAAACAAAACATTTCATGTGGTATCAAACAAATGAGTTTGTGCCACCCGAGACATAAAACATAAACCAGATACTGCGTGGGGTGTGGGGGCAAAAACATTGGCAAAGGCCGATAACATGACTTCTATTGCTTTCTTTTTACGCTCTTGTACTGTACGGTTTTGAGCGATTTTTGAACTTTGTGAACAAATCTCGACCATTGTAATTCTATTTTACTTATAAACCGAAAATATGGAACCGGTTTTTTGCAAAGGGTAAACCCACATGCAGAAATGAATGGTGTGATGTAAAATCCAGGTTTTAACTACTTCAGAGTGTAAAATTTGAAAGTTTCTTTAATTGTAATATTTTCTGGTGACGCACATTAGTTCAGTTTAGTTTTTATTAACGTCGCACTAGAAGCAACACGAGGGCTATTGGCGATGGACCTCGTAATTTTGAACCACGGTCAAGTGACGAGGACGACACCTGAGCTAGCACCCTTCTCTCCTAACTTCCACATCACGCCATTGGGAAGATTTTGGGCCCCGAACAGATTTAACGTGCATCAGTCCCGGCTACAGGGCGGGTCTTTGGCGGCCAAGGATCGAACCCGCGACTGAACGAAAACTTCCGGCCGCTAGTCCACGACCTTGACCACAAGGCTACAGCGGCCCTCTGGTGGCGCACATATTCTAAAGGTATGGTTAGTAAACCAGGATCATAACTTTTTTTGTTACCCGTTTCTCACAACTCTTTTCCCACCTGCAAGGAACATATCCTCCATGTAATGCACTATTTACTTTTCTATATAATCATCGTAGTAAAATTCCGGTAATTGTTGTCGACATCAGGCATTAATGGCAACTTTCATCTTGTTGTCAATACGAAAATCATGTTCCTGAAAATGATCTTTTATCTTTGAGAAGAAATGAAAGTCGTATGCTGTAGATGGAGTGCGAAGCATCTTGCTGCTTCATTTTTACCTCCTTTTGGGCTCTCATTTTCTTTCACTTCAGAACACACAAAAAGAATAACAAAAGAAGCAAATGTATTACATAGGTGACACATGTTGCTTTCAGGTACAATGAGAATTTGGAAACTGCGTATCAAATAAAATTGTGACCATATTTGGCATTACTTTTCAATAAGCTTCTTGTATTGCAACACACGAGGCTTGCAACATCGCAATATCAATAGATAATAACATAGATATCGTAATATAAATTAAATTGGTAGCGTAATATCAATAGATTAGAATCGTAATATTTAGTTCAGAGTGAAAAAATTTGACCATTGCAGAAATTTCGGGTTTTATTTTTTTCCCCCTAGAAACGCCACTATTTCACAACAACTCTCTGACTGAACCAAGTATAATATTCCACATTGCAAACATTCCTTCTTCCGAGAATCCCATCGAAAACATGGATAGTGCAAATGCCAACGTTCTGTTACGTCCTAAATAACCATTCTAGGCGACGCCGCAAGACCAAATAAAAAAAAGCAGAGAAGCAAAATGAAGAGCGTTCTTCATTAAACTCGCCCACAAGGTCCCCGATCTATAATTGTGCTTAAATGGCACCTCGAGCGGTCACTCACATATCGATCGCAGCTTCGGAAAAATTCCACCCGCATGTTTGAAACTTCCAGAAGAAGATCTCGACGAATGATCTATGGCGAAAGCTGCCTCCTTGTGACAGGAACCACGTGGAACAACTTCCTGTCTTCCCGCGTTTTCTCTGCCCTTTTGTTTGCGCAGATGCCTGGCTGCTGCTTTCACCGCTATTGTATTTCTTTGTTTCTTTTTTCCCGCGCTTTCAGCGAGGGGGAAAGTGCGCCAGCGGAATTAATGTGGTGGAACGTTGTTCTAATAAAATTTATCCGCTCGTGTTAAACGACTGTAACTTGCCAAGTTTTGACAGTATGTTTTTTCTTTTTATTTTATGATGCTTGCCAAAACTATCTGATGCTTTCGAGTAGAGTGTTCAATTCTTGGTTAAGTTGAGAAGTAGGTTGATTGTGGCATTATAATCGACAGCTAACTGAGTTGGTTGGTTAATTGATTTTTTGGGTGAAAATAGTACCATTTTGATACAAGTTCCGAGTTGCAATTTGAACATTTATTTAAACAGCATGTATTTTAGTAAGAAATTTATCACAATTGTTATATTTTGTACTTTGCGTATTCCTTCATAGACGTTGTTCAAAATATGTGCTTGCTATACAAGAATATTGAACAGATTACTCAATTAAATAATAGGATCCTGACTATTTTTGACGTATCACCCTTAATTTGAAAGGAAAAGATTATTCAATGCCTCTTTTCTGGAAGACATTATAAACAAACACCGAATTTCGTTCTTGAAATCAATAATGTAGATGTGAGTTATCAGATCTTTAATAAATATTTTAAAATGCTTTCGAAAGTCTCTGTAAAAGAAAGTAATCTAGCAAAAACATTTCTTCTTCCGCCATTCAAAAGAATTAAAAGCAATAAGCTGGCTTGGAGAAGAAAAGGCGGAAACTCAATAGGATTAACATTCCCTACAGAAATTTGAGGAGGCGTGTCGACAAGAATCTTAATCTTGTCGTGACCTGTCCAAACCTTAAAATATCAACTTCGTTGATGAAGCCGGATCGTGCTCGCGCACACCGTGGTGCTTTGTGTGGTGCACTGCTCGTACTGCGACTCTTTCAAGTATTAGTCAAAAAGGTATTGGGAAAAATAGTATAATACTCCAATATCTACTTTTAATGTGGCCTAATCTCGCTTAACAGACATGTAGAACTATTTGTTGGACTTCATATTCGCGAAGCTTCTTATCACATTCTTGCAAGGGGACTTGCAGTACGTTTTCAATACCCCCTAAAATAGCCTTGCACCAAAAACGGACCTTTACATTTCCTCAACACCCACTGGTGATGAGTGCCGACTCGGTTAGGAACCACAGTTTTAAATGATTAAGTTTTTACGTGTGTTTAAAGGTACGAGTAAGAAAATGTTTATGCGTGTTCATAGATATGAATGAATAGGTATTGAAGATGTCGTTATACTTATTACTCGATAACTTATCTTTTTAATTAGGATCATTTAAATGAGAACACATTTATTTCTTAATTCCCTCGTGTGTAAAATTATGAGAATTTGCAAGTTATGTCTATTTTTAAGACGTAATATTGAACCAAAGGTACTAATTAAGCCGCGAAGAATTGTGTAACTATTCAGAGTCGAATATGTAAGCGTGTCTGGAATTTTAACTGTGGAGGGAATATAAGCGCTCAAAAGGTTGTCAGCAAAATGTGTACCCGTACTCTTGCAAGATATTCGCCATGTTTCTCAGAGAATTGGGTAAATTTTATAACATATGTAAGATAAAATGAGTAGCCATGAGCGTATAGATAACAGAATGAAATTAACTTTTGTCGATAAATGGGACGCAGGCCAATCATCTGCAGGTGACAACAGAGCTCGAGAGTCGTTTGCAATTTGTCAAAACAGTATTAGGAAACAGGATCTATATCTAAAAGACCTGGACAAGGTCAACCAATATCCACAACGCGAAAGAGGACCATTATTTGGCACTCAAAGCGCGGCAACACAGGAATGCTACAGCTTCACAACTTTCACGTGAGTTGTATGCTGCCATTGCTACAGAGTTTCTCAACCTATAGTTTCCTGAAGGCTTCATGAGAGAGGGTTGTATGCCAGTAGACCCATTGTTTGCGTCTCACTCACTGCGGCATACCAGAAAACGCGTTTAAAATAAAATTTGTAGATGAATCGAGATTCCGACTAGACACTTATTCTCTGTGTTCCTTTATCTAGAGGAAAACCTGGAACACTATGAAATCCCACCCTCACTAGGGGACAGAATCATTACAGTGGGGGAGATGTAATGGTCTGGATTGACATTATTTTGGATTACCAAACAACCTTCTATGTGTGCAACAAAAGATCGCTAACTGCAATGATGTATACAAAGGATATCTTAGAACCCTATGCTCGAATTTCAGGTGCGCAATAAGTCCTATGCTCCTTTTAATGGATGACAAAACTCTTCCGCAAAGGCTCAACGAGTCGACGCTTACTTAAGAAGTGAGGATATTCGTCGCATCGATTGGACAGCTAGATCTCCTGATCTTAACCCTATAGAGCATGTCGGTGACGCTTTTGTGGCTGTTTCAAAATTCTATTCGAAACTTTAATCCCATATATTAACTCAAACTTGAGAAAAAAAATTCCTATACAATATTGAGATTTTTATATGCGCATTATCTATAGTATTCTATTATTCTTTTCATGGTTCCATTCTAATATTCTTTTCATGGTGTTCTTTTCCTCACAGATTTAATATACGCAGTTGGACCCCGTTAATATGTGGTCCAGTAACACGCGAATTGGCCTCACGAATAGCTCTCTTGTGAAGCAATCGCTTAAGATATAGATTCTAAACATAAAAGCGACCTAATTCTTATTTTTCTTTTTGAGAAATTCAGATTAATCTTTTATTCAGATGATATCATGGCGGCTTCCTGTTTAAATCAGGAAGATACTAAAAGCATTTATTTTTTTCTAATTATATACATAGAATAACCATTTCCAGAAAAACGAAGTGATTCAGTTTGGATTGGATTTGGTCGGATTATAAGTGTTATAAAAATTATCTTCTTCTATGAATCATTTCTAAGAGATTATCTAAGTTATTTTGAGTAACAGAGATTTCGGATTAATCCGCATATTATAAGCCATGCAAGATATTAAAATGATACAAAATTCCAATAAAACAATAATCCATTAAATATTGGTTGATAATAAACTCATTTTTATTTAAATAGTTTGAAGGTTCTTTTATTAAATATTTTTTGTAACATACAATCGTTTTACATATTGGAAAAATAGTATAGATACTCACAAGTTTATTTTCTCGTATTTCTACTTCGTTAACTACTTCGTTTAGGAAAATGTTCGTTTCACAGACAATTCATATCGATGTTGTAACTTCGTTCAATTTATATCAATACTATTACTCGTGATTTATTTTAATCCTAGTTTAGTAACCATAAGTCCCAACTATCGCGTGTTCAAGGGATCAGATTGTATAAACTAAAGAAATAAAAAAAAATGTGTTACATTTGGTGGGTTATCCATTTCGCGCGGCTAATGAAAAAGTACCTACCTTTTTTTTGTGAACTAGGAAATCCCTAAATAAGCCTAAACACGTATTTCAGCTAGAAAAAAATTCGAAAAAATCTTGATTTCAATGTACAATAGCAAAAAATATGTTTTTTAATTTTATAAATATTTTTCAATCTTACAAGAAAAAACAGGATTGCGTGTTTTGAGGTTTTTATATTTCTAGCATTAGATTTCTTCAATACAGTTTTTTAAACAGGAATGTAGAAGAAACTAAAAAACTTTACAAGTACCGAATATAAATCACTTTTTTCTTTTAAATGATGTTAATTTTCCTTCCCCTTAGCACTTTTCATTTCAACTTTAGAAAAATGCCTCGGGGAGTAATTTTTTAAGGTTGAGATTCTTCTAGAGATTTCCTTCCTTTTTTCATAAAAACCTTTTTTTTGTGTGTGTGTCTGATCTCAAGAGCTTTCTGGATTTCTTTTTTGAGTCATTATTTTACTCGTTTCTCTCTCGGAAACTAGAGTTCTTTTTTTTTTTTTTTTTTTTTTTTTTCAAAAGTTTTTTTTACATGAAATAGCTATTTAAAGATAAATTTTGAAAGATGTCGACTTTGTAACTTCTCTAATCTTTGTTTACCTTTATAATATTAGTGCAAGATATAAATATCTGGTTTTTGAAAGCTGGAAAAATGAATTACGTCCGTATTATTTTAGTACATTCCTTAGATAACTTTTTTTTCACTTGATTGGTTCGATTCCTATTTAAGAGTTGTATCTAGCGATATTTATTCTGGTTCCATATAAAACAACTTGCCGCAGTTGTATTGTTTCCCTATCTCGTTTTTTTTTCTTCAAAATTAGGGAATTTTTGAAAATAAATTTAAATTTCATTTAATCTTGAAACTAAAAATTTCAGATTTTATTTTTGAGACTTGAAGAGAATTGAATGATTGAGAGTTATAGCGGATTCCCCCCTTCAAATAACATTATGAGTTAATTTTCAATATCATTTGATTTGAGAACTTCACTTTGTGAAAGAATCGTGACTTATGTTAGTCAGCATTTCTGTGTAAGAAGTGAGTGTAGTGAATAAGAAAGAAAGAGCAAAAGAAACCAAAGGTAGAAGGCTGATAACCGATAAAAAGTAGGTTAGGGATATTATTGTGAAAATAGTGCAAGAAAATGTTAAGGGATCATCAGAGGACTGATATATAACTCAGATCTATTTACATATGTTTATTTGATGGTGCTCGTAGCGTCGAAAATGGTTTGTTTTTAGTAAGCATCATGACTCACTAGACAGCTGTCTAAATCTAAGTTATTCGTGTTCTTGATCATGACGCCTTTCGCTTCTCAAAAATTCTTCATCATAACGTCTCCGTTCGATGAGCAGTAGTCGGAGGCCACCCAGAGTTTTTACTTTTGCTTGATTTCCGCTGCATAAGAATGAAACCAGGTCTCACCGACGGTGGCAACTCGACGCTACAGCAATCAAATTTTAATTCGGGGGCAAATGATTACCAAATCAAAGCTAATTCATGAATCAATATTAAATTCGTTTCGTCTCCGTTTAACTGATGGCAGCATCCAATGGTAACAACAGTTTAACTTAATGTTGGCATTTGTTTTCAAGTACAATTGCTTTTGATCGATGGCAGTGGACCTTAAAACTTGATGTTACATAACTGACCACCTAAGTCACTCGATATGGTTCCATGAGATTTCGACCTTTGGGTTTTTTTGAAAAATTAAAGCGTATGCGCCACCATGACCTAATATATATTTTTTTTGAACATAACAGTACAATCAAGCACCACTTGCAGTTAACTACGTTTTTGGCAGGAATCTACGTATCTAATTGGCTTTAAACGTGCAACTAATGGAAGTTATATCGAAAGTTTGTAAAAGAAACTTCTATATTTTCCCTTTGCATTCATGTATTATCAATCATTCTGTATCGTTTATTTATGAAAAAAATATGGTACTCTGAAATCTCTCGAATGAATCATTTTGAATAACCTTTTATATATATATATATATATATATATATATATATATATATATATTGGTAGTACTTCGTTCCAGTTGTGTGCTTGTATGCTTAAGTGATATATATATATA
>BMAW01020911.1:454449-469749 GCA_019974015.1 Nephila pilipes | reverse complement strand
ACTTGAGTAACGCGCGATACATTGCCTTGCATACACTCACACATTTTATGCACATTTTATGTGAGTACATTTTTAATTATTAACAAATGAAAGGGGAAAGGGTTTATACAATGTTTTGTTTATAACTCCTAGTTTTAAATAGCTAAAATGGAAGATAATTAAAAAATAATTAAATTTTTTCTTAAAAATGAGGATGTCTCCTCTTCGTTTTCCCATTCCATTAGCCGCCGCTCTATATGTGAGGAAGATCTTACCTTCCAATTTTCTTCTCATTGTGAATGAATTTCCGTGGTGTGGAAGTTTGGAGAGGAAGGTGCCACCTCAGGTGTCGTCCTTAGCCCTTGACCGATGTTCATAATTTTTAGGTCTGTTTCAAATAGCTCTCGTGTTACTTTTCAGGGTGACATTAATCGACAATCACAACACAATCTCCATCTACAACTAATTAGTCCACCAAAACCCTTGTTAAATTCTTTGCTGCTTATAAATGCTACTTATCCAATTTATTCACTACATTTCATAATTTTAAACTAATTAACATAAGTCACGTTTCATTTTATTGGCAGGAAATTTAAATTTAGGCACATTTACACAAAGAAACCTAAAGAGTTAATAGAAGGATAAATAGCAAAAGAGCCGAATGTCACAAAATGTTCCCTTGTTGCTGTTCCCAGTGGTCATTCCATGCTTATTTGCATGACGACGAGGAATCAGAGTGTTGAAAACAACATATTTACCCGATGCTGTAAAGGACATAAATCTTCCCATTTGCAAGCTTAGGTTATAGAATATTTTACATTTAACCGTTTGTTTAATTTTGTAGTAATCATCGATTTAAATTTTAGGACTAGAGATCCCTTACGATATTGACACAACTATTACTAAGAAAGAAGCCAAATCAGATTATAGACGTTTAGTGCCAAGAAATTTCGGCAAAACAAAACTAGAACCAAATAGTAGGACTTTAACGTAACAGAATCCTACATGGCACAGATAATAAAATACCGGCTACATTTGATTTCATGTAATATGAGTAGTACATCATGCAATTTAGGTAGAATCTGTCTGCCTCTATAAGAAATATCTGCAAGTTCCAATATGTCAACTAATAATGGATAGTCCATAGGAAATGACAGAAGTCGTTGCAAGAATGGAAAATAGTACTTTAGTATGCTAATTAAATTCCTCCGCATCGAAGAATAACATGTCTAGCATAGATGCATAGAAATATCCCTATTCATTGTAATATCCATTTGCTAAATATAGCAAGAATACCTTCGCTAATTCGATTGAGAGATACCTTGTTTATTGACGTTATTATAAGCTTATCATATTCTTCATATTAGGAGAATCAGAAGGAATCGACCGAAGAACAGTTAAGTTCTAAAAATAAGACACATGTTTCCACTATGAGAATTATTTGGACTTAAAAAAATTTGCGTTTTGGAAATACTAAACTTAGAAAATCATACTTTTACTTCCCTATACATGTATTTTGCTCCACATTTGCGAAGAAACTTAATATTGTTGAATTAGTCAATTTTTATGATATATAAGCCACTTTTCACTACTCTCCACAATAGGAAAGAGTTAAAAAAAAATTCGACACAAAAAATGTATATATAAGTAAAAGACACATTCATAATATCTAAAATACAATGTTAGTTTAATGTTGTAAAAAAATGTCACCGTTCTGATAAGAGCCTTAGTGATGCAATAAAAATCTTTAACCAATTTATTCACACTTTAAATAAGCATTGTGAGGATGAATTAATACTGCAGAACTGCTCACTAATCGCGTCCTTAATCAAGAGATGTGATTGGTTATTTACGTCGCGCTGAGACGCAACATGATGGCTGTTGGGGAGGGGCCTTATAATTCTGAATCTCAGTCAAGTGATGAGGACGACTTCTGAGCAGGCACCTCCCTCTCCAATCTACCACGCCACACCAACGGGAGGCCTAGGTACCTACTCAGTACTGGAATATACGACTCGACAGAAACCGGGTCGGCAGCAACCTTGACTATACGACTATCTATACTCTGTGGAAACTCTTCGCGTCGAAACTTTGAGGACTATCTTAATTTAATAAGTAGTAGCTCCCGTAATGACATCATCTGACCCGTTACCTTATTCATCTAATCTTTACATCACAAAACGGGAGGTAAGTTCCTTTTATTGACCCAAGGACTATATTTTGCACAATGGCTCCAAACATTTGTTAATTTTCGGGGGAAAAAACAACAAGTATCTTTTCTAGCAAAAGGCAAGACAGGAAGAAAGCGTGAGAATGGAATGAGAAAGAAAAGGGTCGAAAATAGAAAAAATCGCGAAGGCATTACGGGGACACATCACCTATGTTCAGCAAAGATAGCAAATCACATAAGTGGAAGAAAACACCTCATTCAAGCACCTCGGATACGTAAGTTACGTACTCACCTAAAGAACGTAAGACGCTCAGTGCGATCTTAGCTCACAGTGATGCTTATGTCGCTGATTAGCCTTTTTGTAGGTCTGATGGGATAACTACTATACAAAATCAAACCGAGTCAAATTTTTTTGAAACCCTGATTTTCAATAGTGTAAGTATTTTGATGAAAAATTCTTCATTTCCTGGTTACGATTTATAATTCAAATTATTTTATCGTGGACAAGTGAATTCTTTCTATGAGAAAGATTGTTAGGAATGGGACAGTGAGTGAGTGAGTGAATGTAAAGTTTATTGGCGCAAGAGCCAGATATGGCTATGCTGCGCCAAACAAGATTAAAATGTGGTCTAGACGTGAAGTTGAAAAAAAGGTAAAAATGGTAGACAAGAAAGAGGGTCGAAAATAGAGAAGGATCGCTAGGGTATCCCGGGAGTGCGTCACCCGTGTTTACCAAAGACGGTAAACCCCATGGGAAAGAAAAAGATCACTAAGGTGCCTCGGGGTCTAGGAATGGGACAACTCACTGCGTGACGTTCGATTGTTTGCGATTTTTTTTCTTCAGTAAGACACTTTCCTTCTTTAAGTAGGTGCGGGTATCACTGGCGATCTTTTTCTTTCCCATGGAGTTTACTGCCTTAGTTAAATACTGGTGACGCGCACCCGGGATACTCCATAAATCCACCTCTATTTTCTGTCTTCTTCTTGTCAACCAATTTTTATCTTTTTTTCCATTTTTTGCAAACGTCTAGAATACACATCTTGTTTGGCTAAGAGTCCATATCTGGCTTTTGCACACCATTTAACTTCACTTTCACTCGCTCACATTCTCTTCAGTAACCTCGAGGACACCTTTTGATAATTTGAATTGCATACGATTACAATCCTTTACTACCAAATGAAACATGATTAGGTAAATGAAATGAAGATATGAATAATAGTGAATTGATATGTAAGCGAAATAGAACTGAAAGGATAGAGCAGGGAGATGAGAAGGATAACAACAAGCTGATAAATGCTGTAGATGCGAGTGAATATTTGTAATTAATCGTTTATATTAACTGTATTTGGAAGGGATTCCTGATCAGAATAATAGGTATTGAATCTACTATAATGGAGAAGTGTTTGAATCGGAATGAGTGATTCGGTAAGCTAAGACTTTATTATTTGAACATAAATTGGAATTAACCAACTTCTGGGATATCAAAGAATATGGGCGAGTGATCTTCCATATTCTTTGATAAATAATAAGTATGTTGTACTTTCCTAACGTAACTTCATTTGGAATTGTGAACTTATCTACTATTTAATTCAAACTTTAAGATGGCTGTAAAGTTAAATATTGAAGGAAAGACGTCAAAACTGCATCATTGTCCGTTGGTTGTTTTTCCTTTTTATTAGAAATCGATGACAACCTTCGCTTCCCTTAAAATCGTCATTGTAACTTTTCCAGCCGCCTTCATTGGAGCAGGTTCACCAGAAACAAACTATTATTGTGATTGTTCCTGAGTTTTTGGTGTATGAAGATGAACCTAGGTCTCATTAACACGGCAGTAATCAAATTTTCAATTGGCATCAAACGAACCTATGAATTTTTATCATCTGTGTTGTAACGCCGTTTAACAGTTAATGAATGGCACACAGTAAAAACGCCAATTTTCCTGAGAAACAATGTGTGTCCTCTATAGCAGATACTTTTTTAACGTATTTGCAATTGATATCGAATTTATTTATAGTAAAATAACGAGATTTGTGCTATATTATAGTGATACTTAAAAATTCGATTATCACGAAACTTTTAACCCATCTTATGTATCTTGACATAAACTTATCGTGACGATTCCCTTTCCTCGGTTAGGGCGAAGAGATTTCCCCATAAAACTATTTATCCATTGAGTTCTAAAAACTCCATTCTTGTTTGGAAATTCCTTTCTATCTCAAAAAGAACCTTTGGAATTTCATATCTGTGTTTCGTTTCTTCCACACCATTCGTTTAAAAACTTCTGACCCAGAAACGTTAAGTTTATTCTTGTCTGAAATGAACACAGCTTTCCTTCAAAACTCAAGGCCCCTAGTTTTTTTTTATTTTTTGAAAAAGCTCATCTCAAATTCGCTCACTGACAAAGAATTTCCTACACAAAATATTGCCGAGAAAATTTACTTCACTGTTTTGCATGCTTTACTCTATTTACATAGGCATCCGGTTCAATATTTTACAGCTCTGGAGTGAAAAATGAAAAATATGAGTTGACTTCGAATTTTTTAAAAAAATTATTTCTCTCGAAAGAATTTATTGATACAGCAGCTAAAAATTTATTACGATATCTTATATCCTTTCCTTTTCAACTAAACTTTTGGATTACTTTATGATATTATTTGAATCGATAACCTTGCCTTATAGATAAACTGCGTTTTATGTAAATTAGTAACTTTAAATAAGAAGTGTTATGAATTGGAAATTGTCAGAGGAGAGGTTGGAAGCGTTAGAATGCTTTGTTGAGACAGAAGGTTATCGACATTGTTGTATGCACGATATTAGTGCAAGAAGGTGTTAAGTTATCACCTAAGAGCCTACTTTAATCGGATACAGTGCACAAGTGTTTATTCATTACTTGGATCCCCTTTTGATGTTTGAAAGATGAGTGGAATTTTTTTTAATATTAATTTTTGATTATAAGGAGGAAAGTGAGTTACCACTTCACATTCATAATGCTGGTTGATTTTTTGAGTCATGCAATTAAATAAATCCAGTTAAGGAGATACAGTACCCTTTGCACACTTTTCTATATTTATGCATTTAAAAATTTTGTTTTAGCATATCATATATTGTTCTTATCAAAAAAAAAAATTTAAGAGGTGAATCTGCATATATATTGTTGATACAATTTTAAAAATTAAATTTGTTTAAAAAAATTAAGAAATTTTGAAACCCTTCTCCTCTTGAATTTATAGATATTTTATAACATGATTTGTAAGTGAAATTCTAAATATTTTAAGCAACTTTAATGGTCAATATTACAATAATTTTTAATTTCGATGGAAAAAAAATGAAATTTTGAAATGTACGCTAAAATTCAGCAAAAATTCCTATATCCCATTCATTAATGTTTTCTTAAAGTATTCTTTTCATGCAAAATGGGTCTCTAATTTTGTTACATGCTTTAACTATAACACTCAGAAAAAAATGATAGTAGTTATTGGTAATTATTTGTGGAAGGAGTAGTATTTTATGCGCATCGATGTATTGAAAAGGCACAAACCGAGAAAGAATGAATAATTTGTTTTATTAACGACGCACTAGAAGGCACAAATCGAGAAAAACCATCTTAAGTTTATGATTTTAAAAAATAGTTATAATGTGCTTTTCAGTGAACTTAGAATGCTTATTTTAAATCTTTAGCTATATAGTTTTCTTAGTAATAATGGCATTTTCTTATAATTTCAGTTTATGTGTGCGTATTTTTAATAATTGATCATTTTTTTCAGAGTATATTTATTGCACCTGGCGAACAAGACAAAAATGTAAAAGAAATTATAATAATAAAAAATCAAACTATTTTTAACACTTTTGTTTCATATGTCAAATGTTATATTTGTATGAAACTATACGATATGAATAAGGACATAAATTATCAATTTTAATAAATAACATGATTAGAGAGAATTAGCTCTATAAACACACTACGAATAAAACACCAGATATCAATAAATCACTCGTAACGAAAGTTTTAATCATTAAAAAGCATGGTTAAAAAAAGAGTTCTTGTGTTATGATTAAAACAAAATAAAATTAATTTTCGAAAAGTTTTTGTTAAATCAATATCCTTTAAAATGATCGAAATTTCGAAAAAAGGGGAACCCCACAAAAAGGGAAGAAAAAAAGTAAGGAAAACCCAACAAAATTCAACTGCTCACATTTTTCGGTTTCACTTTTTCCAACTTCTAATTTTCATTCATTCCAAAGTAATGTATCAATCGATAGATAGTAATTTTACGACTAAGATTCAATAAAAATGTCAGTTTTCAAAATAACTCAATCAAAAAAATATTGTTAAGACCCTTAATTAATCTTGACTGACTATTTGTTGACTAGTTGATAATGTAAACCCCGATTTCGACGCGCAGGATTATAACAATGTAGCCGGGGCTGATGCAAGTTAAATCTGAGGGGGGGGCAAAATTCTCCCGTTGGCGAGGTGTGGAAGTTAGGAGAGGAGGGTGCCAGCACAGATGTCGTCCTCATCACTTGACTGAGGTTCAAAATTACGAGTTCGGTCGCCAATAGCCCGCGTTACTCCCAGTGCGACGTTAATAAAACCAAACAAACAAAGCGGAATTGCGAAAGGTGTATCTAACACTGGCAGTGCTCTCATTCGAAAACTTCTCAAGAGTACTATGAAGCTTGTTATCGGCCACATCATTAAATATAATTTGTTAAATTAATGTCATTCAAACAGTAATTTTTGTTTATCTCGTACCATGAAACAAAACCAAGGTTATTGTCGATAATTCTCATAATTTTCGGTCATAGTCAAGTTACGAGAATGACACTTGTGCTGATACCACATTCTCCTGACCTCCACACATCGGAGGATGTGTAACCACAACAGCTTTAACAAGTAATAGCCCAGCTACATGACGGCTCTGTAATTGCACAAACCGAAACTTGTATCTCGAGTGAAACGAGGGTACGAACTGGCAAACTTAACCACTCGGTTACCCTGGCCATCTAAGTTGCGTAACCCTTCGTTAATTCACCCACTGACTATTTATCAACGTCGCGTTTAAAAGCAACATGAAGACTGTTGGTGACGGAACTGGTAATTTTGAACCGTTGTCAAGAGACGTAGACGCTGCTTCATTTGAGCTAGCACTCGGATTTTTAACTTCCACACCACCCTTACGCTCCGGCAGATTTAGAGAGTATTGGTCCTGCTACACTACGAGACTTTAGATGAATAAAAATAACGCAATTTTCAACTGATGCATCGCCGATTACGCCCTTGAGATTATTACACGTACGCAAAAGCGTGTATCCGTGGCAAAACTCTGGAAACGCTAGAAAGAATTGATACATTGTTTGTTGAAGTCGCACTTAGAAGCAACGCGATAGCTACTGGCGACGAACTCGGAACTTTGAACTCAGTCATATGATGAGAACGACACCTGAGATGGTGCCTCTCTCTCTTGATTAACTTCCACTATGCCAAAGAGAGGACTTGGGACCTCGACCAGATTTAAACCGCATCAACTCCGCTACATGGTGGGTATTAAAGACTCGAGCTTATGACTCGATGAAAAGGAAGAAAAGAACGTAGAAGGACAAATAGTAGGATTCAAAACTAAAGAGAGATTACTAAGGTCAAGATGAGTGCTAGAAATCAAGTGTTATCATATAAATAATTGTTACAAATATTTATTATAATTAGATGCAAGGTGAATGAAAGAAGAAAGATAAATATTTGTTTACAAGGGAAAAGGATCGAAAGTAAGAAAGAATTGCGGGGAAGCGTCAACGTTTTTTAAGAAAGACAAAGATGTTAGTTGGTTTTATTAACGTCGCACTAGAAGCAACACGAGGGCTATTGGTGAAGGACCTCGTAATTTTGAGCCTCGATCAAGTGACGAGGATGACACCTGAGCTGTCACCCCCTCTCCTAATATCCACACCCATGCCTATGGGAGGACTTTGTGCCCCAACATATTTTTCGTGCATCAACCCGGATACACAGCGGGTCTTTAATGGCATCAGTCTCGAACCTACGGCTCGACGAAACTGCCGGTCGTGACTCCGTGACCATGACTTATACGCTACCTCAACCCTAGAAAGACAGAACTACATGCTTGAAAAGGAAATATTACTGGCGCATTACCAGATCGTATATTCTGTATTTTCCATAAGTGGGTAAGCTCATGAGAAGAAGGGATGATGACGCGAGGATTACTATTCTAAAGATTTAAATTTAATTAAACTTATTTGTTTCGTTTCTGTTTTGTTAGTATAAGGGTTTAAACATTATTCATTGTTGCTGCATTTTTACATAAAAAGCAATGATAAATTTTATTAATATTTAATTTCATGTTTGTTCTTTCTTTGCTGATATTTTACTTCAAATAAAATATCATAGTAAAGAGCAACAGATCGATCTGGATGTTTGTAAAACGGAAAGGCTGTAGGATTTTGTGGCTCAGATAAAGAGAATGCGTGGGTAAAGAGTTCCTTCTTCCGTATGAGAAACATAACCACGGGAGATGTGTCGTCTCTTCAAGCTTATTCTAACATAGGAGAAAATAGATAGAAAAAAAATTCGATCTGGGTGCACGAATAAATTTGTGAAAACAAAACTTTTTAGATTGATATATCTTAAGCGAAGAAAAACGATTTCTGGCAAATAATTCGCAGTAATTTCATTAGTGTAATTAATAGTTAAATGTATAAAAGGTTGCTGATTTCACTACAATAAACGAATAAGTGTATTTTCGCTGAAATATAAAGTACAAAATATTATTATATTTTTCACATGCGAATTAACTTAACCCCCGCATTACACTATGAGAATAACACTAACGATCTTGACAATCAAATATTATGTATAATAAATAGAAATCCGAATGTTATAACATTTCCTCAAATTCAAATGGTCTCGGTAGCCTGGTTGTCATGGTTTTCGGACCCCGTTGTTTTCGTCGAGTCATAGTTGCGAGCCCTGACGTCACAGAAGGCCCATCGTTAATAGTGGCTTGTACTCGTTAAATTCGGTCGATGTCCTAAGTCCTTCTGATTAGCGACAGATTCAAGTGGTCTTGGGAGCCTGGTGGTCATCGTCGCTAACTCGCGGCCGGCATTGTTTCCTCGAGTCGTGGCTTCGAGCCCTGATGTCACTGAAGAATCATCGTTTATCGGGACTCATAAATATTGAATCCGGTCGAGGCCCCTAATCCTCCCTTAGCGTAGTGTTCAAGTTTGCAGAGGGAGGGGCCAGGTCAGGTGTCATCCTCGCCACTTTACCGAAGCTCAAAATTACGAGATCCGTTGCCAACAGCCCTCGTCTTGCTTCTCGAGTGAATCATCATTACATGCCTCAGATTCATGATATTGTCACGAAGATGCAAAGAACTACACCCTTATTGTAAATAATTAGATTTATTACTACAACAGAGCAACATCATAGACTAAAAACTTACCCACAGCTGATGGCCTTTATACGCACAAAAAATATTCGAGAAACATATCATTTGAATATTCAAGAAATATCTAGAATCATCCAGTTTAGTTTAGTTTAGTTTTTATTAACGTCGCACTAGAAGCAACACGAGGGCTATTGGCGACGGACCTCGTAATTTTGAACCACGGTCAAGTGACGAGGACGACACCTGAGCTGGCACCCCTAGAATCATCCAGACATTACACAAACAATAAATTCATTTTTTATTTAAAAATCCTGTTTTTGGATGAAAATAACGTGGCAGGAATTCGAACCCCGAACGGACGGCACTTACAGTTCAAAGCTCTACCAACTGAGCCATTGATATCGCTGGCTTTCTTGCTTTGTGAGGCAATATATAATATGATACGTATATTTGCAGATGAAGCAACATTTTATAACTTTTAATTCCAGTTGAAAACTAATTGAAAGATTTTTTTAATTGTTATATCATCAGAGCTCTCATAGTAACACTTATCAGTTGTGACTGATTTTTGTATATTCCGAATTAAATTTTTGTTGCTTTCTAAAAATTTATGAAAAATGTCAGCTATGTGTTATAAATTTCTTACTTTAGACATATTCATGAGAAATGTTGCAAAAAAGGGAGAAAAAGATCACCTTGGAATCATAAGATATCGGTACTTACCTAAAAATAAGTCCCTGAGGTGTCAGAAAGATGATCATCGCTCTAAGACTGTTATGCATTTCTTTTTTAATTTTAATAATCCGAATCTGGTTACGTTGTGCCAAACAATACGATATTTGAAAAAATAGGAAATGAATGCTTAGATGTTTGAAAAAAATAGGAAAAAGGATAAAAATTGTTTGACAAGAAGACCAGTCGAAAGCAGAGGAGGACCTGTGGGACAGTCACCCCAATAAAGCAATATGCAACCGTTTAAATGAACTGGATTGATTGAATGTTTATTATTAAGATAATTCAGACGACCTCCTCAAGGAAAAATTAGCTTATTTTACACCTTATATAAGTTTAAATAATTTTTATACATTTTACAAGTACTGATAACAATTGCAGTCGTATTTTAACATTGAGATATATGTTAATCAAAGAAACTCAATTATTATGTGTGAGCAATTATTAATCAAGAGCTACATTCATATATTTTAAATTCGTAACTGATTATTCACTGAAAATATTTGTAAATCTTTTTTAAAGAAATTGGATTGAATAAAGTTAAATATTATTTTAATCTTATGATTCATATAATTTTATTCCCGTAATTTGTACGAGTATACAAATATTAAACTACACCTAAATTTTATGAAGATTTTACAGGAAAAAATTATCTTCACTATACAAGAGCTAACCCATTTTATAATGTAAAAAATATCATGTTGAAAGGATAAAATAAATTTTCAGGAAACTGTATCTAAATCTTTAAAAAAAAAATTAAAGAAACATTTGGAAAAGAAGCAAATAAAGGATATTTTTCTGTAGGGACGTAGTTTATCAGTTCGCAATTTTACTATTCAATTTCTAAGTATCTTATGTGTTAACTAGTGGAATCATGGTCGTGGACCCGTGGCCGTCGTTGTTTTCGTTGTCGAGTCGTGGTCACAAGCATTGATGCCACTAAAGGCCCTCCGTTCAGATGGTTGATACATGTTAAATCTGGTCGAAGCACCAAGTCCTCTTATTCAGGAGGTGTGGAATTTTGGAAAGGGAGATGCTAGATCTGGTGTTTTCCTTGTCACTCGACCGAGGCTCAGAATTACGAGGTCCAATTGCCCTCTAATCGCTACCGAGTACGACGCTGATTAGTTTTAGTTTAGTTTAAGTTCTTATTAACGTCGCACTAGTAGCAACAGGAGGGCTATTGGTGACGGACCTCGTAATTTTGAACCACGGTCAAGCGACGAGGACAACACTTGAGCTGGCACCCCGTCTCCTAACTTCCACACTACACCAACGGGAGGACATTGGGCCCCGACAGATTTAACGTGCATCAACCCCGCGGGTCTTTAGCGGGCAAGGATCGAAACTACGACTGAACAAAAACCACCGGCCACACGACGCTGATAAACAAACAATCGCATTGAAGCGTTTTATTTATCAAATTCTCGTAAATAATGCATCGAAGGAAGCATCGAAGTGCCCTCTAAGGGGCCCCTGAAACACTTCAAAACATCCGATTAAATCGAAATTTTGCCCACTCGTATGACTCCAGTATAATTGCTTTTTAGTCTTTAATTTCCAGATTAAAATGAATTAAATAAATATAAATAACATATTTTAATCAAGCTTTTCTTTAAAGATGGACTGAAACAGGTATAAAATTAATTTTTTAAATATAAATATATAATGTAAGACAATTGAGGTGTTAATATACTTTTGATCTCATATATAAGTAGCTGTGGATATTAATTTATCAGGAATTATCTAAAGAGTGGGTGATGGTGAAGTTTAATGGCGCAAGATCCAGATATGGCTCTGCTGTGCCAATCATGGTGATACTGCAAACTAAACATTAGAAATAAAATGGAAAAAAACAATTGATCGACAAGAAAGTGGGTTGGAAATGGTGAATGAGTGTAAATTTTATTGGTGCAAGAGCCAAATATGGCTATGCTGCGCTAAACAAGATTTAACAGTGGTCTAGACGTGAAGAAATTGAAGAAAAGACAAAACTTGGTTGACAAGGAGGGTCGAAAATAGAGAAGGATCGCTAGTGTATCCCGGGAGAGCTTAACCCCTGTTTACCAAAGACAGTAAATCCCATGAGAAAGAAAAAATATCACTTGTGTGCCTCAGGGTCATGATGCTAGTACTTATCTGAAGGTAAGTCTCTGAGGTCCCTTGATATAATCCCCAGGGGCAAGGTGTCTGTCTATACCACCAGACGCTGGGTACCTTACGACATGCATGAACTACAGTAGGACTATTTTGTCATTCCCGGTCACCATATGGGTCGGGTTGGAAATGGAGAATGATCGCTAGGGTATCCCGGTGGCTCATCACCCAGGTTTACCAAAGACAGTAAACCTAAAGGGAAAGGATGGAGATCTCTGGGGTACATCGGAAAAGTCATGCCAAAACGAACCTGAAGGCTTGGTGGTTATCTTAGTATCTAAGTTAAGCGCATTAAGGTTTTATAAATTATGTATTATTTTTGCTTTGAAAATTTATTTTTATATCTTTTAGTCAATCTCAAAATAAAGCTTTATTTTAAAATGTTATTGTTACTTATTTTTTTATTCTATAGACTTCACTTTTTCTCCGTGTTGCAGGATGAAGAGAAGGAGGCCCAAGTGACCGTCCACGCTGCCCCGAGCATCTCGTGCGGATGCTCCTGCTCTCCGTCCTGCCATTCACTGGCCTCCAGCATCAACGACCTATCCTTCGAGGCTGAGCAGCTAGACAGGGCGGTACGCGCCAACGACACCCAAGTCGTGAGGCGCATGCTCGAGATCCATCACGGAAGCCTCCTGCTAGACAAGTCCAGCGAAGGTTCCCAGGACTTCCCTTTCCTCAGGAAGTCCCTCGACCGTGTGGACCTGTCACCTTCCCTAGAACCCCAGAGACCCCCCATCTTTGGAAACGCCCTCCACCTCTCCGTGGAGTGCAACTCCCTAGACGTGGCTAGGATACTTCTTAAGTATGGCATGGACCCCAACGAGCCGGGAATACCCCCTTCCACGGTCGAAGTTTGGAGGAGGGGCAGCTGCACCTCCAGCAACTTCCTCTCCCCCTGCTCCTTCAAGCCCACCCCGAATTCCAAGAAATATCTATTGTCTTCACGCCAGTGCCTCGAACCCCAGCTGAGGACGGTCTACGTTTCAGCTGATGATAAGAGGATCTTCTACGACGACTATTACACCCGAGAGATCCTCTACGCGCTTGCTCCTTTGTTTCTGGCTGTCGCCATTGGCAATGCCACCATGGTCCACTTACTTCTCAAGTACGGGGCTTCCCCCAGAGTGCAGGATGGATATGGAGTCACCCCTCTTCACTTAGCGACGTGCCAGAGCAAGGTGTCGTGGTCGTGCATCCGTCTCTTGCTGGAGAGAGGCGCTAAGATCAATGTGCCGAACCAACAAGGCGTGTGCCCTCATCAGTTGCTGGACGCTTCGGACTTGGGACTTATGCAAAAGTCCCTGGTGGAGGACGCTTTCAGCTGCTTCTTAGCCCACCCCGTCTCCAGGGTGGAAGGGGAGGAGTCCTTCCTAAGTACGGGGAACAGCTTCAGGAATTATTTTCTCCTTAGAAGATTCCAGGAGGGTAAGACCACAAGCCGGCAGTCCTCTAAGGTCAAGGACGTGGAAGAGGAGACATCGCATCAGGAGTCCCTGCCGCGCAATAGTCTAGAGAATAGCTCCCATACTGAGGATGACGTCTCGGATATGGTGAGCAATCCTTACATTACTTTAGTTATGCTTAAAATTTGATAAAGATAAAAGAAAAATAATTTAAGTATGCATGTGAAATTGCATGATAGTGTGATATGTAAAGCGATTGCTCTTAGTAGTATATGGCTTATGAATTTGAACTGAAGTTTCACTATAGTTATAGGCGGATCTCTTTATTTAGAGCCTTGTTGGTTGTCAAGTACACACACAGTTAGACCTTTCATTTCTACTTTCACACGACATCGACTGACTGAGCTATTGTTTATGATACAAGAGCTAAATCTGATTCGGCTGCATCCCACTCTATCAGAGGACTTTGTAACTTGATTACATTCTTTGTGCAGCAATCCTCATTTTCAACACAGGGAGATTTTCGGGGGAAATAGCCCTCAAACCCACAATTCTACTTAAATGGTACACAGTTGCGAAGTTCGCAATTCTGATCTCTGGGTATGATGACTCTCCTCAGTAATATGAAAGGTTTTAACAATTCGTTAGAATTGTGAACTAAAATAAGTCATTAAATTTATATTTTTAAAAGTAATAATTTTCCTGCCAACACCTGCACAACACTTTTTATTCTTATAGCATCTTGAATGCCGTAGTGTATAATAAAAACAATGATTCTAACCAGGAAACCAAATTTTATGGCGTGTTTTCATTTACAGATTACTTATCGCTTACAAAAATGTCTATGGCCTAGGGGCATTAAGTATTTATACGAATAACTGACACTTAAATAATGCCAATGACATTGATGATTCTGATACCGAAAGATTTTCCAACTATCAATAAAGAAAAATATACCAACAAATACTAAATACATACCAATATAAATATTTGCAAAGTAGAAATACTTCTCTTTATGTTATTATTAAATTTTCATCAATAGCCGATTTATTTCTTGGAGCAATAAAATATATTTATGTTAAAAAATCTGTTTATATAATGCATATTTTAACGTACTCGGATATATTCCGATTACATATATCAATAATTTATTATAATAAACTATCAAATTATATATTATAAACTACTATAACCGATTACATATATCAACAATTAATAATAATAAACTATCAAATGCCAACAGCTAAGATTTAATTTTTGACGTACATCGTATTAAAATTTCTGTGCTTGCGTAAAATTCCGTCGACCATGAAAGTTGGCTATATTTTCCCTCTTTCTAGAATGTTGGACAATTTCTCGTCCACCAGAAGGCTACCACAATCTCCGATAACATCGAATGATTCATTCAAGATAACATCGAATGATTCATTCAAGATAACATCGAAT
>BMAW01020911.1:394401-454439 GCA_019974015.1 Nephila pilipes | reverse complement strand
ATTCATTCAAGATAACATCGAATGATTCATTCAAGATAACATCGAATCTCTTGGTTGTGAATTTGACGCCACATAAATTCATCTATATACAAGTGTGTATGAATTAAGTGATGGCTGGTAGCTATCCTATGCTTCTTATTTCGCCATTTGGCCGAGTCCCGCATTCTTTCAATGATTTATGAATGTATACAACTTTTCGGATCCACAAATATTACATATATCAATAATTTATTATAACAGTGGTCAAGCTTGAAATGTATGAATTCACAGCTCGTTATTGTTCAATCTCATAAGTTTTCTCCCAAGTCCTTAAAAATTGTCGATCATTCTTCTACATTGTCTTTTATTGCTTGGAAAAAAGTAGTAATCTTTCTATTTCGAATCTTAACATTGAAACACACAAAATTTTAATACAATGAAATCAAGCGAAGTAGTTTTACGCAGATAACGTTTTGCTTAAAATATGTGATATAAAAGTGGAAGGAAGTGTGCAATTAAGTTTGATACTTGTGTAACATCTCGCCAATCATGAGTCTGAGTAATTTCCCAACGCCCACGGAGTTGCATTTCTTTCTCCAATTCTCCCAATTCTAGCTGAACTTGCACCAGTCATTGCTAGAGTAACCCGAGGGCACGTCACCCGTGTTTATCAAAGAGAGTAAACGCCCATGGGAAAGGAGAAAGATCACTAGGGTGCCTCAAGTAAGCGATGCCCATACTTACCTGAAGGAGGGTCGCCTTCGGAGGGCAAAACTCTAGAAACACAAATTATCTACATTTATTTGTAAATTACAATAATACATAAACATATACATGATCGTTTAATTTTAAACTAGGATATTTTAGAAAATTTAAAGTCACCTTGACCTTAAGCCTTTTACATAATACAAATCCACTGAAATGTGTAAGTAGTATTGGATGCTGTCAGCAATATTAAATTATACGCAGTAGAAAGGCATAGCTTTTGAAAAATTTAATTATATTTAACTAAAAAATATTTTCTGTATGATTTTTAACGTTAATATCAGGCACTTTATCATAACTTATTAAGTTTATTAAAAAAAAAAAAAAAAGGAAAATTTATATCTAATCAAAGGAACTTACTCGAGTTAGACAGTATATGTCCACAAAAACTTTTGAATAATTCCACACATTTCCAATAAGCTGTAAATAGAAACACATCCTTGTTTTGATTAAATATATAAAATAATCCTTTGGAATCATCAAAACTTTGTGTACAAATAAAAATTAATACGATGCAAATGGATAAAATTTTAAACGTAACAGTCAATAATTTATGGTAAGCTATTTGGTAATATGCATTACCAGTTGAAATTAAAGATTGTATACCAGTTGTTCAGGGAGACTTCAATTTTTCATTCCTAGAAACTTGAAAATCAGTCAAATCACAGATTTAGAAAACACAGGATTGGCAAAATTACTCTTTTGAAAGGTTTCCCAATGGAGCTCATCGTAAATGAAGATTACAGTTTTCATGAATCGGAAAATGAAAAAAAAGTGGTAAAAGTCTGGTTCAATATGAATGGCCAATCGCATGAATTGTATTTGCATTCTACTGTTTTTGCACAATGTTTTATTCTTAACTAAGCGAAATTTAATTCCAGTTAGATTGCACGGATCAAAGACGTTGCAGTAGTACAAAATCTAAAGGAAGGACTAGAACACCAAGTAAGCTATATTTAGTTATTTATTTTGAGTTTTATGCATGAGAAACGGGACAGAAATTTCAAAATTTATATAACTTAATTTATCTTCCAGATATTACTAAAACCCTATAGAATATACACTGTTTACAATAAGTCTTTCAAAAGTCATACGATAGTTAAACGCAATAAATGGAGTAAATAGGGTATTCGAGTCTTAATATCTTTTTTTTATATATATATATTTCGTTGAAATGATACAATTTTTAATGTGATAGTTTATAGTTTGATAAAGTAATTATAAATATACTTAAAATATTTAAATAATTTATAAATTAGTACTTAATAGAAACGCTGTATGTTCACATTATTTAATGATTTATTGTTTTGCACGTACAATTCTAAAATATTGCGTTTTTCAAATTTTTTAGTCATACTGAAAATTCGCGCTAATATTTTTCATGCATTAATGTGTACCTATCCTTGAAATTATATCAAAATATGTACGAAACAAAATAATTTTAATTGAAAATATGCAAAATAATATGATAATATATGATTTTTGTAAAGTTATCATGAATAATTTTTAAGATACATTTGCGATTCAAGATGAAAAATCTTATTTTTAGAAAATGGTATGTGTGTGTGTGAAAGCTTTTAAGGTTTCCGTACTGTAAAGTTGCGTGCGTGAATAAAAAAAAAGGATTTATATTTTAAATCGTACATCAGGAAATAATTAAAATAAGTTTATGAGACTTAAGGAAGTCTTTATTTTAATTAACATGTTATTCGGAAAATTGAATTTTTTTTTAATGTGTGAGAGAAAAGCAACTCCTTAAATAAAATGTTTTTATGAATGTTTAATTTCTATCAAAAAAATTTTTTCTTTAACTACTATTGTTTTGTAAAAAAAAATAACATGTCATGCATCATTTACTTTTGTTTATATTTCAAAAATATGTTATTTATACCATGGGATCATGATAATGTAGTTCGCATTTATATGTCAATAATGAAAGTATTTAAAACAGTTTTGAAAAGTTATTAATGATTTGAATCTCGGTATATTTTATTTTTATGCTATATAAATATGGGTCTATTTTTACTTAATTTTTCCATGGAGTAATAATTTGTGGGAAAAAATATTGACATGTGTTTCATAAAAATATTGAATACGTAAATTCATATTTATGCAAAAATAGTATCAATATTACAAGAGTCGACGCACATACAAAATAAATTTTAAGTAATAATTTCGTTTTATATTAAACATTACAAACACAGAATACTAATCTTAATATAATTATTATTATTATATCTAAAGAGGTTTAACAATATATGAGAAAAACCTTCCTTGTTTCTATTAAGGATATATCTATGTAGTAAATTTCATTTTCTCCTTTTTCCACAAATATTGAAATAGAGTATACGTATTATGTTTCTCAGACAATCAATAAGTGTACTTATTTTATAAGTTCATGTGTCTGTATTTAGGGATGTATTGATTTTTGTCTAAACCAGCGACTTATAAGAAAAGAGTGCTCAACTCAGTAATGTGCAGTAATTTAATAATGGGAGTATATATATATATATATATTTATATTTACCTGGTGTTATAATTTTTTAAAAAGAAATATTCAGAAATTTCGAATTACAGTTTTAGCAACGTCATTTTGTTCAAAATTGAAATTTTATTTAAATTGAATAATTAGCTTTTACTGTAATATAAGGGGTTTTTAAATGTAAAGGTACAATGCTTTGTATTATTTCACAAAAAATTAATCTATAAAACGTCCATTTCAAATTATGTACTGGTACATGCTTTATTTTTCTACGCAGTTTCTTCTATTGTCTAAATATTTGTTAAGACTGGTTACAATCTCTTGTGCACCATAGTCAAAGGGTGTTTACTGCCTGTTGTTGAAACCCCATTTTAACTTAATTTTTTAATTTATCGTCATAGAAGTTTTGTTCTTGAAAATATTTATTTAGGTAAAGTAATAAATGAATGTCACTGAAAGCAAGATTCCGATATCATGCGAGATGGTTCAAAACTGCCCACTTGAAACTTTTGATTAACATTTTAATTTCAATAAATTTGTGAATCCTTGTCACGAAGCACGCGAACTGCACTTGTCGCCACATTTTCGTAAAGAGTGGTCTTATTCATTTCCGGTAAGATTTTATTCAATTCTTTTAATATGAGGCTCCTATTTACCCTAACTGCTTCCTCCGTTCTATGAAGAAGTGCATAAGAAATCACAAATGGCCTACCTGTTGAATATTCGTCATGAACATCGGTCCTATCTCCTAAGAAATCACGACACTATTTCACTATATTTTGATGATTTATAATGCATCCATAGAAGGAAGAAATTTCCTTTTGTAAATCCGCTGGCATCTCACCTTTCATGTTCAGAAAATGTATAATGGAGAGTACTTTAGATTTATAATATTAATCGGAGCAGCCGTTCTGAAAGCATTTTACTCGAATCGTATTTATTACGGGAATGGCAAACGAGGCAAAAGTCGAAAGCGGAAGGTTTCCAACGTATTCTCAAAAACTTTTCTCATCCCTTTCTATGTGTTGTATCTTAGCTTCACGAAAACCTTTCGTACATTCAGAATCAATATCAAGAAATTTAAAGTACAGGTACTTTAAATTTAGCATGAAAAACCCACCACCATGAAGGGCTACGACATTATAGATGTTAAGCATCACAATAATCGTTTTGACAGAACAATTTCCCCATTCTATACATCGATTCAGATCGAGTGATGTTGTAAATTACCATTGCCAAGAGTTAATATCTGTTAAAATAATTTTAACACATAAATAAATTGAGATAAGTGAACATAACTCCAAACCCCGAATGGCATTTACCCTGTCTTTCCAAAACCTTCAATTACTAAAAACTTATTTCACGAAAAATGAATTAAATGCATTCTTAATGCTGAAGATTGTTGAATAATCGTAATTCGAAATTTCAGTCTTAACAATCATTTATTGACCGTGCAACATCAATTTCCCTATAACATCGAATGAAATGATGTTAGAATGGTGAAACTGACTTGCTGAATCTTCACAGGTGAACCTTCCGAAACGCGCGTTTCGCGAGCCGAGGTCAATCTGTATGTTCTGACCAAGATGGCGACCAACGACGAATGCCTTTTGCCGCTGCTGACCAACTTCCATTTCCACCTGCCCGCCATCATCGAGCTGACGGACAACGTAAGTGGACAGAGGCTCCACAAGCCAGCCGCCGTTTTTCTGGAACAACTTCTCAAGGTGAGTTGATTATTAGATTGCGTCACACATCGCTTTGCTATGATTATTAGTTGTTTTAAATTATTATCTTCTTAAGGCATTCAAAATAAACAGGGATCTCAGATCTAATTCATCGGAACTCAATAAAGACCGACGAGAGACGACACTTTTTTTTCAAAATTGAATAAATGAAATCCTGCTGCTCATAGATTTCATCTGGCGGTTTTTCTTTGACTATGCAACGAGTCCCTAGGAGGTGCATTCCTGGTCGCTTCGTATCTGCGAGATAAGCAACGTTTTACTATTTGAGGTAATTTACTTTGAATTTGTGAGAGGAATAAGTACTCAGCACTCAGAATTGAACATTTTTTTCAAATGAACATTTATTTATTGTCATTTGAAAGGTTCAAGTATGTGAAATTGTGTTTATGCCACGTGCTCTACGATTAGCTGTCACGAAAAATAAAAATAAAAATTTTAAAAGGAATCCGAGAAATCTAACATGACCATAACAGTGTCAATTGAAATCATAGTCTGAGATCTTCAGTTAATTTTCTCGTTATTTATCTGTCTCGATTAATCGAAAAAAACTCTGGAGTGATATTTATCAAAAATATGTTAAAAACGGTGCTTTTAGTTCGGAGAAGTAATGTTGGATGTATTCTAAAGCTAAATTTTTTGTATCCTCCTAATTGATATATTGAAGTATCACATAGTATGATGTCAATTATCCATATCGCTCGTTATATTAGTGTCAATATATAATGTTCACCCTCAGAGTTTAGTGTATTTAATCACTCATAATTGCAATAAGAATTTATTCCTTTTACCGTCCCCCTGAGAAGCAACACGAGGGAATTTGGTGACGGACCTCGTAATTTTAATTTTCGGTTAAGTGACGAGGACGACACCTGAGTTGCACTTCTGTCTCTAAATTTCCAAAATTTTTCTGGATAGATTTAACGTGCATCAGCCCCGCTGCACAACGGGCCTTCAGTGGCATTTGGATTCGAACCCACAAATTCGGCAGAAACAACGCCGATCGCGAGTCCACCACCATAACCAGTAGGCTACCATGGTCACTAAGTTGCAAAAAGAAAACCATCAATAAATTCGTCTCAAAATTTATTTTAATGGAGCAATTTTGAAATCATTTTAAAGAAATAAACGGTTCTTTTTTCTTTTTTCAAGGCAAAAAAAAAAAAAATACTGTTTAGTATTTTTACCCAAAGAACAAATTTATAAAAGTGCCATATATAAGATTGGGTTAACGTGAAGTATTGGGTGGGATTTGGCACTCGTTGGGATAAGTGTGGCAACTATTTACATATGTCACAAAATATCATTATACGTATTGTGTGACGTCGAAAATCGGCAAAATACAAAAACCAAACAAATTCTGTCATTGATTAATTTATTATTAGAACTTGAATTCCGCCAAAGGAATATAAGCCTTTACATAGGATCAAGAAACATTTTAAACAGTTCATCCTTCACAACGAGGCATCGATTTAAAAAAAATTAGTAGAACGACTTACGTACCCATATATTCGTCATAAATGAAATCTCTAGTACTCTTGCCGTCTTTAAACCAGGCATTCTTACGTTCAAATCTTCTAGTACGCTGTTCATCCACTCAATTTTAGGGTCATCGAAAAACATCGCATCATCGCAAAATCTCTTCTCGGCTAAACGCAAGTATTCTGAACTTTCGATCTGTTTCGAAATTAAAATTTTGATCCATGCACAACTGTAACTCCAACACATTATCCAATCGCTTTGTATCATTTAAAAAATAAATAATTTTCAAAAATAAGTTTCAGACTAATTAAACGCGCGCACCAAGGGACATTCCCTCCCTTTAAGTTATCGTGGAAAACACTAACGGGACTTTATTTAAAAAATCGCGACACATCATTTAATATTACCTGTAATTTCATTAAAAAGAACCTAAAGTACTACCACTGGCAACGAATTTCAATCAAAAACAGGAAACTCGGCACTTATGCAGTTTGCAGTCGGACTGGCCTGGTGGTCAAGGTCGTAGATTCGCGACCTGCGTTGTTTTCGTCGAATCATGGGTTCAAGTCTGATGCCACAAAAGATCCACCAAGTAGTGGGACTCATTAACGTTAAATCTGGTTGAGATCTCAAGTCCTCCCGTTGGCGTAGTGTGAAAGGTTTGGAGAGAGAGGTGTCATCCTTGTCACTTGACAAGGAGTTCAAAACAGCTGTTGGTCTGTCACCAATGATCATTTTGTTACTTCTCATTGCGACGTTAATGAACACAATTGCACATGCATTAGAGAGTTCTACCAGAAAATTTATCAGCATTACCAAAAATAATTTCCTCTGAATGAAGTCGTTTTTAACGATTCCAAAAATCATCAAAATTGGCTTGCACGCAGTACTTCACTTTATCCGGAGTTTATCAGAATATGAAATTTAAGAAGAAAAAAGTAATTATGGCTTGAGTATTATTACCCTGGACATTTTTCGCTGTACTCTTGACTCAATGATATAAAATACATTAATTTAATACCACCAACCAAATATGTGTTCATTTTCAAACTCTTTCTCTTCCGAGCATTGCATAATTCCCTTACAAATGGTATACATCCCTAACGTATTTATTAGTTTTTTGTGAAGATGATTATTATGTTTATAACACATACAAAAGTCAGTTTATTTCGTAAAAGTAAAAGCAGCTCAACACTCGAATGCTTTCTTTAGGATAGCATTAGTTATTTATTCTATGAGAGAAACAAAATTAGTCAAAAATTAAAGTATTTCCGTGCTACTGAACATCAATCAGCAAAGTATTAAGAGACTTAACTTCAAATCAGCATTTTTCTAGAAGAAATATAAATTATAAGAAACAATTTAAGTTGCTTAAAATATTTTATTAATATATTACTTTTAATACTGGAAGAATTTAATACTTTAAAAATGAAAAATTAGGGACGGAACTTAAAAGTCATTACACGTGGAAAACTGTATATTGTGTGCGTGCTTTATCGTAAGATGTCTGTACTGCAGTTCCAAGACATTGTGTGCTTGATACTGAACTTGAACACTATGTGTTCTTTATACGAATATTCGAATTATTCGTTTCGATTCCCTTTCTTCGTTTTATTTATATTAAAGAAAAAAATCATCTTTAGAATTTTATTTTAAAGCCATCGAGATCATTCATTTCTCTCGGAAAGCTTTGTACTAGGAAATTTCAGGAGGATAGAGAAAGGAGGTGAAAACTGGGCTCGGTTGACCAAGATAGGAGTGGAAACCAAGAATCTGAATTTGGAAGAATTTCAGGGTAGAAAATTTTTATCTTGATTCAAAGAAGTCGAAAACGAGGAATCCAATTGATTGAATCCAATCCAAAACCGTTATAGCAACAAGCAGAAGATGAAAAAAGGGTAAACCGTGTTTGATTTCCATTATTGGAAAAATATCATATCGTTTGGCGACATTTTCTGATTTAGTGAACATACTCGACGAGATTTTACAAAAGAGTCTTAAAATCTTCAGATATTTAATGAATTCTCATTTTCTTTCCCTTGTAGACGACATACCATCATTTCCTGTCCACCCGGCAAACACACGCTCTGTGCCTCCTGTTACGCGTAGCCGTAGGGTGCTTGCGCGCCGGGCAGTCCCTCCAGTACTCGGGCTTGCTACTCATCAACAAGGTGATTGATGCGTGCGTGGTGCACGCCCTGCCTCTAGACCAGGGTGGTGGCGGAGGAGCCGACGGGCCCTCCAGCATCCTGTCCGGCACCTGCACCCAGCTCCTCCTCAACGCTCTCAACAACGGTATCACCCTGCAGAAGAGAGGCGTCGGCATACGACTGCACTGCACTCCTAGCCACAGGTAAGCACCCTAGACCATCTTACTTCATAGCTTTGTTTCTGATTTTGAAATAAAAGGATTCAAGTATATAGGAAATAAAACTATAGATAGAAGAGGCCGTAATTGTTTTGTGATGGATTCATAACACAACACAGGAATGCAAACTGAAGAAGAATCATTGGGGATGTCGCGTATGCCGTTAAAACATATCTCAATGAAGACGGCTGGTCTTGGTGATCGAAGCGTGTTTGAACTTCCCATCTTTGTTTTCAGAGACTTATGCTGCTCCTTAGACAACTGGACTATAAAGAAATTCCCCACTAAACCAGTGATTTTGCCTGTCGCTGTTGGTTACTACTTGCGGTTGAGGACACCTTTACACCCTTCCTTGGAAAGAAAGTCCTTTTTGAGTAGTTGATGGACTTTTTGAACGATATTTAGAGATAATATTTCTCCAGCCTTTGATATATGTACATCCACTGTTGTATTACCTGTCTGACTTCTGAATTTTTGAAACAAAATCTCATCAAAAATTGCATATATTTAAAGCATATTTGAAATCTACATATATTTGGGAGCTCAAATGTATAGGGTATAATTTTTTCTCAAAGATATTTTAAATTTTGATTCAAATCATAAGAACAGAAAAATCAATTTTAGATCCTCGTAGAAGTTGCTGGATAAGCAGTCAGAGGGCTAAGTGTCATTTGGAACGTTTTTCATTGACATCATCGGCAGTCTCTAATGGAGATTGTCTATTTGACGAATGTGCCGTAGCTGCTTATGTCAGTTGTCGTGATATATGATTGGGGTGTTTTAATTACACACAGTGTCACATTTTTGATGGGAGTTTATTTAACCTACAGTGCTATAAGCTGAGATATACTACAATCTATTGTTCGAATTCTGATTTATCACTTTGGCAGAGACCGATTGCCCTTCCTGAGCTTGGAACGAATTTGATGTGGGGACCATTGGGTATACTAAAACTTTGTCCTGTGTGCCCTAAGCAACGAGCCGTACAGGAATTATATATCTGAATATTTATTAAATGAGTTAACTTCTGTCGTTATAAGTTGCGACTTGTGGCAAACGAACGTCGCAAATAAAAATAGATCTTGGAATGTTGAGATTTCGAGATTAATAAAGATCCTAATGAGGAATAATATAGCGTGTGCTGCATGTTTCGAATGCAATGATGATAGAAGAATCCTCTCGTGACCTGTCGAGGAAGGAATTACAGATTGATCGTCACAACGACAGTAATTCAATGGTTAATATCACTTGATGATCAACGGAAGTTTTGTCTAGGCTAGAATCTTGATTCCACCCAAATCCGCTGTAAAGAATATCGGAGGCTGCTGTATATTAAATCAAAATTTGCTAAAAAAATCCTATCGAGTAGTGGTATTGATGTTGCGTATTACTTCATGTATTTACATGTTTTCTGAGCGTGATTGTAAATTACTAGTTTCAAAATCAATTATTCATTTTTGCACTGTGGCAATTTTTTCTATTATACGTTGATTTTATCATCAAGAAAGATCTAATATAATCTAATCGTTATCTTTCAAGATTTTAATTGTGGCAGCGGTAGCTTAGTGATTATGGTTGCTAATCGTGACCTGCTGTGTTTTTTCTCGAGTCGTGGGCTCGAGCTCTGATTCTGACGGTCTGTTGCCAATAACCCTCGTGGTGCTTATCAGTGCAAAGTCAAAAAAATAATCGCTCAAGATTTTAATCGATATATAACCAATTCCCAACTTTCTCTCATCAACCAGCTGGATTTAAATTCATCACCTAATTCATAGTTATGTGTTTTACTTGTGTTGAGGTAGTTCTCTTGCGCAAGATGAATAGAGCAAGGACAGGAAGAAAAGCGCCTAACAATTGGCATCTATTTTCTTTCTGCCTGAATTATCTCAAAGGCAAACCTGCGAACCCCTGCATATGGGCAATCAAATTCTTTTCACAAATCTCAATCCATTTTGTAAATGGTAATATTTTTCCTTCATTAGATTAAAAAATAAAGTAATCATTTATTTTCCTTCTTTTTTTTATGCAAATCTCTTGAATCTTCCAATTCAAAATCACAATATTTTTTTTTTCATATTCTGATGAAGAATTGTGTATCTTCTGCTATTTGTATTTTTAACTATTCGCGTCAATCCCTAGTTCTCCCCCTGACAAAATATTTACAGAACTCTAAGAACATCTTTAATGGTTTCTGTTTTCCGTCCATTACCCTTACTATATTTAAAGATTCCAGTGACACTGGTTACATACCCAATTCAGTTGTTTGTATCTCACAACCACTCGGGAAAATAATAATTTAAACATCCCTTCAAGAATTTTCGAGCTGGTTCTCGGAAACATCTTTTGTCGAATGAGTTCTATAATTAAACGAAAGATGCATCTCCTTGGAATGGAATGTTTACCTACTTAGATTAATAACTCTTTTCGAAAAGAGACAGAGAGAGGGATGGAACCAGCGCTGATTAAATTACACTTAAGCGATGCGCGATTGTGTTCTAAATTGTCGGAGTTTCAGCAGTCACGCGAAAAACACTTTTCATTATTTACCTCCCAAAACATTTTCATCAGGCTTCAGTGACTACAGCAATATGACAACTTCTTCTCTAAGTAATTAAACAGGAAACCCTGACAGGGCTAACATTCTAGAGACAACTCAAATATTTGAACAGTTAGGACATTTAGTTGGTCTATCATTCGACGGTTTTATCTAAAAATAAAAAAAGGAAGTCTATTTAGAGATCCGTCTGGTTCCATAAAAGTTTTATTCCTTAGAGATGTAAAAGGAATAGGTATATTTTTAAATATATCGCTAGGATTTGGCTTTGTTGTTGTTGTTTTGAAGTCCAATACCTCCTTTATGTCGGTTTTAAACACGAAAAAATGTTTGGGAATGTACTTTTATAACAGAAATTCTTAACATTACTTTATAATTTACTAACACTTATGCTGATGTGAATGATATACATTCCCTTTAATTGTGATACAAAATAAAAAGATTGATATAACATTTAAATTTATAAACACCATTTGTCATATTTTCAATCTGCCCTCAGAGGCTTGCCTTCTTTAGGTAGGTACAGGAATTATAGCTCTTAGGACCCTAGTGATCTGTTTCTTTCCTATAGAGTTTACTGTCTTTGGTAAACATGGCTGACGCTCCTTTGGGATACTCTAGCGATCATACTCTATTTTTGGAGGGGGGTGCCAGCTCAGGTGTCGTCCTCGTCACTTGACCGTGGTTCAAAATTACGAGGTCCGTCGCCAATAGCCCTCGTGTTGCTTCTAGTGCGACGTTAATAAAAACTAAACTAAACTAATACTCTATTTTTGACCTTTTTCTTGTCAACCAATTTATCTTTTTGCCATTTCCTCAAACGTCTGGATCAGAGTTACACTTTGTTTAGTGCTGCATAGCCATATCTGGCTCTAGCGCCATTAAACTTTACCTTCATTCCCCCTCACTCTCATATTTTCAATTTTATATATAGCATTAATATACTATTTTGCTATAGTTAATTTTATACAACTTTTATATTTTGCTTTTCTCCCAGTCTTTTTCTCAAAATATGTTTTTTAGAACACTTTCTTCTTTCTGGTACACTTTCTTCAAAATCTACTTCATCCATAGGATTGGTTGTTTATTCATTATGAAATGAGATTATTCCATTTATACTCCTGATTCTATGTGTAGTACATGTGATTAATGTGACCATACACCCTGCTTTGTACTTCGCCGTCCCTTTTTGACGTAGCCTGACTCTTTCTCCCCCAAGTTCAAGTTCTGCCGCTGAAATACCCGTTTACAAGAGCAACCAACTGTAACACTTTCCCAAAAAAAGACACTAATGCGCCTGTAGAACGGTATTTTCTCTAATGAATAAATTACGGGCAACCGAAACAACACAGAGCTTAACCAAAAGTACTTAAGCGAAGTTGTTCTGTAGAAAAATATAAGTTCACATACATTATTTATTATCACCTTCAAGATCTTATATTCTTTAGGTAGGTACGGGAATCATGATTCCGAGACATCCTAGTTACCTCTTTATTCCCCATATTGGATTTACAGTGTTTGATAAACATGGGCAGCGCACGCCCTGGATACCCTAGAGGCCCTTCTCTATTTTCGACCTTCTTTCTTGTCAATTAATTTTTACCTTTATTTCCACTTTTCTAATGTCTGGATCACAGTTGTACCTAAATTGGCGCAGCAGAGCAATCATTTACATTATTTATTTTCGTACATTCATTCTTGTTCTTCTCCTTGATAAAAATAATTATGAAGAAAAATGCGTTATTCATGAATATTTTTACTATTACCCAAAAAATTATTAGAAGCCCCATTTTGAAGGGGGAGGGGATGGTCTTATTAATAACTGTTAGCAAAACTTTGGCTGACATCTCGTTTTGAGGAAAAGTTATAAATGTTCATGTAAATAACTATTACCTAAGCAAAAGTGGGAAATCTCGTTTTGAGGTCATATTAGGCATAATGCTCATGAAATATGTCAGGATTTAAAATCTTCACGTTGTGGGGTGCTGATATGGAAAACCTCGTCATCAGGCCACTGTCTATAATTCGAGGCGTATTTGGATGTAATCAACGCATCATCGTGTTTGGCAGAAATAGGTGATCTAAAGTGGCCTAAAAATCAACAGTGGGTTCTAATGTCATCCTTTTAGTCTTGGAATATGCAAGTAAATTAAACTTTTTGTTTCCAATAAAAATTTTAATTCTGGTTCATATCAATTGTTATCTTCAAAATCAAAGCCGTATAAGACTTACCTTCTTCAGGTAAGAACGAGCGTTACTCACCCGAAACACACTACCCTAGCGAGCCTTCTCTATTTTTGACCCTCCTTCTTGTCAACCATAATTTTGCCTTTTTTTCCAATTTTTACGCGTCCGGATCACAGTTTTACATTTTACTAGTTTTAAACTCGCTCACTTACTTTGTTAGTTATCTGGATTTTGCGCCATTGCAAATACTATCACTCACACTCATTCACCCGAAACACCGTGACCGCAGTAGCCTAGTGGTCATGGTTTCGGATTCTTGGAAGGAGGTTTTCGTTCAGTCGTGGGTTCAAGCCTTGATCGCTAAAGACACGTTGTGTAGCCGGAGCTGATGCACGTTAAATCTGTCGGAGCTCACAGTCATCCCATTGGCGTGGTATGAAAGTTAGGAGAGAGGGCTGCCATCTCAGGTGTCGTCCTCGTCACTTGACCGAGGTTCAGAATTACGACACCAATAGCCCTCGCGTTAATAAAAATAATAAAATAAACTAGCCCGAAATACCTGGAAATTCTCTCCCTTTCCCATGAGGTGTACTGTCTGATAAATATGGGTGACGCACCCCGAGATATCCTTCGATCCTCCTTCTAGTCAACCAATTTTTTTAATCTTTTTTTTTGTCGAATATCTAGATTACAGTTACACCTTGTTTGGTGCAGCATAGCTGGCTCCTTTATTAGAGCATAACATTATCTGGCTCTTGTGCCATTAAACTTCATCATCACTCCACACACCAGTGCGTGATGTACCTTTGACTTTTTGACGTAGTCTCCGTTTGTTTCCACATATTTACACGAACGCTTGACTGGCGGAGCAAATTTGTTACTGTTATTTAGACGTTTGAAGAAATAGAAAACAGACAATAATATGTTAACGAGAAGAAGAGCTGGAAATAGTGAAGCATCGCTAGGGTAACCCAGGAGCGTACGACCCGATTTTACCAAAGACTGTAAACCCAACTGGAAAGAAGATGACGCGGAATCACATTGATCATAGAGATTACTTTGAAAAGAAAAAGCGACTTAATGGAACATATTTTGTGTTCTGGGAATAAAAGATCTCGGTGCATTTTCCAATAGGCACATCGTTGGCGTAGGTACAAAATATTGTTCAACGTGATCGCAAAACTCAGGGGACTGTTTTGAAAAATATCACACCATGGAACATTGTGCATAAAAATTAATTCAGTAATAAAGAATTGTAATTCCAATGTTTATGTATATTTCATAACTTCTATTCCTTTCATCCTGGTTCACGTTTTTTATTCTCATGCACGAATTATAATGATTTAACTACCCTTTACACATTGGTATATTTCACCGCTTCTTACCCTAATTAGAGCTGCAAAAATTTGATTCAGATTCCTGAATTTATAGAAAGATTAGTCGCAATCTATTCATTACCTTTAATTTAATCTATTACCCTTTCTGTGCAACGCAGTTATAAAATCGTAATGTTGGCTAAGTTGAGCTGTAATTTGTATTTACATATTTAAAAAAATACCACTAAGCGCGTTATTATCGCGGTATCGCATTGCAATTTCAGCATATTTCTGAATTAAAATATAATTGTAAATGCGCAAGACGAAGCCGTCTTGCGCCACTGGGGAATAATGAAAAGCTTTTCTTGTCTTTTGTTTCTGTTTCGTCACAAGTACGTAACAGTGCAAGAACAATATTTTGCATTTTACTGTTTTTATTCGACTAAGGTTGGCATTTATTCCAATAATTATTATGAGAGAAGTAATTAAAATTTTAAAAGGAAATTGTATCTTTTAGCCATGCATAATTCATTTTGATGTAATAAAAGAAATTTTTTAAACATTGAGTAAATTAGAATTTAAATTTAATTTTTAAATTAAATTATAAATTAAACAACATAATTTTTTTCCGTCCATGTTGGCGGTTAGGAGGAAAGAGGTTGTTCGAAACTTTTTAACTGTGGAAATGGAGTCTCAATACTAATAACTTTAAGAAAAACTGGTATTTGTTATAATAACGAATTTCGAACATTAAGTGTTATTAGTGATCTGATTTACAATTTGTTCAACACACATGAAGTAATGTACCTTCAATTTAAATAAATGCTAGTAGGAAAGATTAGATATTTTCAACTTTTATTATTTTTTGTGGTTGCTTGATATCGAATGACAGTTGATCTATTACACCAGAAGTGATATAATTATTGCGTTGACCTCTTTTTTTTTTTTTTTTTTCGTTGTCGATTACGTAACTATATTTGAAATTTCAACGCTTGCACCTGCTGGCGAAGCAAAGGAAACACTTTCTATCGTTTTCATTTGTTGACTCAAAATAGACCCTTTGTTTTTCATCTCAGCTGGGTAAAGAAAGCTATTTTTCTGTCGTTCAGTTTCCACACATGGTAATAATAAAAGAGGGGAAACCTTACATTCAGACCTTAAGTGCACAGGGCTGTCTGTATACCCTAAGTATAGTAAGAACGCTGGCTCTCCTAGGGCTTCTCAATTGACGTCTGGCCACCAGAGACCGCGAAGGTCATACTATAAATAGAACCGAAACATTCTACAAATTGTTTGAAATTGCCTAAATCTGTGTAAAATGTTTTTTATTTGTACCACTGTTCTCAGCTTTAATTTGGTGTTATGACAACAATGGAACTGTTCGAAATATTGTACGAAATGGACTTAAAATTCCGGTACTTCTGGAAAACCCTCGTCAACATGAAAGTTGGCCCAACTCCTATCAAATTTACGCCAATCTCCGGCGTCTCTTCCGTCGATTCGAGGGTTTAAATCCTGATTCCACTAAAAGACCGTCTTATAACGGGGTTGATGCACGCGAATATGCCGAGGCTCCAAGTCCACGTAAAGGCTTCGTGTGGAGGTTTAGAGGGTGGGGGTTGTTGCTCTAATGAGATCCTTGTATCTTGAACGAACTTCAATATCGCAAAGTCCATCGCAACAGTTTTCATATTGCTTCTGAGTGTGACGTTAATAAATCTGTCAATCTACACCAATCATTTGGCGGTAAAATAATTCTATTCGAAATAATGAGCGAATGAGTCCTCTTTTTGAACCCGTCTGCACATGAACTCATATATATATGAATATAAGAGGTTATGATAATAATGCTGTTGGTAATAGCTGATAGAAACATTGTTTATTTTTATTTTGTTACGTTTCTTGTATAAAATAACGGTTAAACAATATGTTATATAAAACTGCGTGCATGACGTCAAATCGTTATACTAACGAATAGAGGAGGAAAACTAGCCAAACCGTGTTCGTGACTTTGCGCATTCCATTATTGGTAGAATACTGCACCATTTGGCGAAAACTGTTGATTGGATTTTACGCAAGTACCCACATATTTATATATAGCGTAACAAATATGAGAGAGAATACAATAAATAGAGGAGGACTCAGCAAAAAAGGGATGCATTTGTGAAGTTAATTTGCGGGACTTTGAAATAAATTTCGTATTATAAAAATAGTTTGTTTCATTTTACCATTCCATGAATTGGTATGTAAAGAGTACATTAAAATGATAGATGAATTGTTTTAATAAAATTAATACTTCTATCACACGTAAAATATAATTCATTAATTTAATAGCAAAAATAATTTCTTTCTATACTTGTAAAATACAATTTGGCATGTGACACACTGGAATAAAATTACAGTATACGATTTTTCAGCTTCGGATTGCCACTCGATCTGGACACTATCTAATAATTAGTGCTCCAGGCTCAATCTCCTAGACAGGGAAATGAGTACCGTCTGATGGGATTTTTTAGGACGAGAGACTTTAATATGTTTTTTGATTCATTTTCTTGTGTGATTTGTATCAAATTCGTTGATAATATCATCATAACTTAGTTTTTCTTTTTTACTTATTCAGAATAGATAGATAAAATGTTCAAGATTGTATAAATAATCTTAGTGGGTGCTACGACCCCCTCGATAAGCAATCATCATGATATAACTCCTACACATTGTAGTGTTATACCTCTTATTTTTTTTATGAAAATTGGAATATAATCCATTGTTCGAATGACATCAAGACTTCCTATCAATATTAGACATTAATAACTTTATTTTCGGTATTTCTTTTGTACACCTATGAGTCATCATTTCTAACAAAAGGAAATATTTCAGTTTGATTTTTTTAAATAGATTGATTTCAAGGTATATCGCATAATCAGTAAGGTTAGTTGTGCGGGTTCAATCTTTTTGCATTAGTCAAATCTTACGAGTTATGTAGATTTCGTCCTTGTGTATACGTGATTTCCATAATAATTGAAAACAATGCAGAGATGAATGTCAGCGTAAACAAAAGTTTTATACAATCGAGGATATATTCTATGTTACCGAACAGATTCAGAAAGGGGCAAGACTAGCAGAAATTATCAAAGAACCTAATCTACCTGAATCTAAACTATGCGGAGGATTTTAAGAAAATGAGGTAACACTTCCTCACTTTGTTGACAATAATCAAGGAATTACTTTTGTTACATATTTTTTGTAACAAGTATTTGACTTACATATTGCAAAAATACCGTAGATGACCGTAAATATATTTTCTCAAATGAACCAAATACTCTGTAAATTAACGCAAGGGATCGATATGCAAAAAATTAATATCTGTTTTGGAACTTAATATTATAGTTCAATTTTTATATTAATAGCATACTCATTTACCCCTTGTTTAGTAACCATGTATCATGACTACTTCATGATAAAAGGATCATATGAGGGTGATCTAAAAATTACTTGTATTTGAAAACAGATGGTATCATTAAGGCAAATTTTAATAGCCATTGAGTGCTACCATCTGTTGAACGGAGCCGGAACAAATTTGACATTGATTCATAAATTAGTTTTGATTTGGTAGTCATTTGCCGCCAAATCTAAATTTGATTGCTGCCGCGTCGAGTTGTCACCGTCGGTGAGACCTGGATTCATCATTGTGCTCTGGAAACTAGCAAAAATCAAAATGTTGAGCTGCCTCCGGAAAATCTTTTCCAAAAAGGGCGAATATGTTCTCAAAAAATCGGAAAAGTTATGACGAAGAATTTTTTTAGGTGCGAAATGTGTCATGATTGCGAATACGAGTAGACAGCAGTCTATTGAGTCAAGGTGCTTCGTAAAAACAAACCACTTTTGATGCTATTAGAACCAACTCTTCGAATCTCAAAGGATTTATTGAACGATCCTCGTACTATAGCAAACCTATGATAATCATGAGCAAACCTTTGGTAATCGTAGAATGTATTCCTATATTTTTGATTGTACGCACACCTTTTAAATGGAACATTTTATATCGAAGACGAAGACATGCTTTTATACTTAAATAACGAAAATTATTTTTATCAAACTGTTTTAGTAACAAATGTGAAGATTTTTTTTTCAGATAATACTAATTTACAATTTTATTATTTTTAAACAAAATATTAAAGTATTTTTCCAAAATTTTGTTCAAGAAACGCGATGCCATTTTTTCGGTTTTGGAAACCAGCCTACTTAGTATAAATAAGAACGGATTCCAACGAGACTGTCTTAACTTTAAAGTTTGACCATTTTAAGCTCCCAACCGAGACACAAAGAATACGATAACCGTAACTGACAACCACAGCAGAATTTTTCTCGTAGATAGAGCAGCAGTTCATTTGTGTAAAACCCGTTAAATATAACACACGAGAAGAAGCACAAATATTTCAGAGAAAAAGTTTCCAAACCTCTTCACCCCCCTGCTGTTCTCTCCAATCAAATAAAAGGATAGACAAACCCGAAAGAAGAAAGTCGTTGATTCCCTCCCTGCCCCAAGCGAAACCATAAAATGTAAACTACCAACTCTCGGAAAAAAGTTGTTGCGGTAAAATAAGTCCCAACGGAAAGGCGTTAGTTTTCTGTGTTTGAATGCTAGATATTGTGAAGTCGAGTGGCGGAAACAAATGAGATTTTTCCCGCGAATTCTGGAGTCCCATATCCTAAATTTAGTTTCTTATCTTTTGAAAGTTCCCACTTTTACGAAATTCTACAAAGTATGTATGCATAAATAAGTTCCCAGAAACGTTTAGTAACATCCAGTGTTTTATATTTAAGGAATGAATGGAAATGGTTTTAGAAAAATCGTTGAAATTGTTGTTGGTGACACTAATGAAAAATTTGGTTAAGTGTTTTAGGTTTCAATGATTGTTTATTAACATTGATGCAACCTTAAATCCAACACCAGGTATTTTGGTGACGGAACTCGTAGTTTTGAACCATAGTCCAGTGACGAGGACGACACCTAAGACAGCTCCCCATTCTCCAAACTTCCAAACCGCATCAAAGTGTCGACTTTGAGTATCAATATATTTAAAGTGCATCAATTCCGCTACATGACAGGTATTTCTTGTCATCAGGACTTTAACCCCCAACTCGACTGAAACAACACTCGCCATAAACATTTTGAGATTCTTCCAGGGTGATTTTTAGAAAAACCGTGTTTGGAATAGGAAAGGGGTAACTCACAGCCGTATTTTCAAATGATCGCTCATTTTTCTTTTCTAGAAATCCATGATTATGATACCTTTTGCTTTTTAAAAAATCGTCAAATATCCGAAAAATCCGTCAAAATCCGTCCTCTTTGGAGCAGATTCGCTGAAAGCAACTTATTGTTTTAATTGTTGCGTGTTTCCAGTGTATAATGAGGATTGCAGATCTCAATGACGGTGACATCTCAACTCAAAATGACGACGACATCACGACACGATAGCAATAAAATTATGATTAGGCAGCAAATGGCTGCTTAAATTCACGGTGGTCACGGCAGCTTATTAGTCATGGACGCTGACTCGTGGTTGGCGTAGTTTTCATCCAGTCATGGGTTCGAGCCCTGATGCCATTAAATACCCGCCGTGTAGCGAGGCTGATGTCCTGTAAGTCTGCCCGAGATCTTAATCCTCCCGTTGGCGTGGTGTGGAAGATTGAAGGGGATTTGTTGGCTTGAGTTTCGTCCTCTTCTCTCGACAGAGGCGAAAAGTACAAATTCCGTCGTCAATAGCTCTGGTATTGCTTGTCATTTTTTACGTTAATAAACAATCACAGTGCAGTGTCACATTTGATTTTGGCGCCATTTTCAGATTGCCGCACACAGTAATAGCTCAAATTAGCCTTAGCAGCGCCATCTGTCTTCAAAAATAGGGATTTTCTTGGTTAAATTTTTACTATTAAAGTCCTGTATGTTTTGTATATTTTATAACTTTTTGTAGCTGGATCGCATTTTTTACTCAGAAATCCTATATATTCAAAAGAATGAAATTTTAAAAATTACAATGTATTATTTATTTACTATACATCATTTAATACTATAAATGAATTTTCATGACGGTGCTAATTGATTTAACTCGTAGAATGCATTATGTTACAAATATATGCACAGATCTGCCACGACGAGAACAGTCCTGACTCTGCCTCCTTAATAAATGGAAGTATTCTATTATGATAATCATGTAGCTCTCTTTTAGGGCTGCTATCAGAATAATTTGTAATTTTGCATTCTTTCCTTGAAAATTAGCTTAAGAAAAATTGACAGGATGCGTTCTTGTAAGAGAGAAAGCAATGGAGCGTGGCATAGAGCCAAAGCTCTTCTCGTGAGATCGATTTATAAAATAATCTCCATTCCTTTCCCTTTTGTAAGAGAATTGGTAAATAATTTTGTATTTAAAATTATGAATACGTCGAATGTGCACTTTTGAGTTACATATCTCTAATCCTGTTTAAATATTCAGGTTATCCGTAAAATCAAAATGATGAGTGACACGATTTTAACAGTATTTGGAGACATGGTTCATTGCTAAACACGCGAACATGCAAAATGTATTATCGTGACAACTTAGATTGTCAGTTTTCGCCGGTTAAATAATTTTGGGGATGAACAAGCATTTGTAACTCTTCTGGATTTAAATATATTTATTGCATATGTTAACGGCATTTTAGTGGGTAAGATATATATTATTTAACTGAGTTGTTTGTGATTCTCCATATGCATGATTGTTTTCACTTATTTCTAAAATGTTTTTCAGAGCACAAAGTGATAAAGAGTTTGATTTTTTTCATACATTATCCCCATCTCAATTGTTCGAATGTGAAGACACTCTTTTATTTAAATGTGAGTTAAAATGCATCTGACTGAATTTCTCAATCCCCAAGAATAAACCAAATAAATTTTAATTTGTATCATTTAAAGAACTCGAAATTTTCAAATTGTGACAAAATGAACTGATATTGATAATGAAAGGCATGTCCTAATGATATGTGTGTAGATATTATCTTCATTTAATTTATTGGTAAACGTAATTCGATTACGAATTTAATATCAATGAGAAAGCAATTCTTCGAAGAATAATACTGTTTTTATTTATCCAACGTATATTAAAACTTATATTACACATATCGAGCATATAAATCATGGCTGTAAATCGGTATATAAAAGCATTACTGTATTCGATAAGTATCGGATATACACAATAGATATCTACTACTTATTTTTAGTTATTGTAAACCTTTTTTAACCTAACTTAAATTTTTATCCTACATATTTAAATCTTATTCAAAGAAGTAATAGAATATATAAAAACAGAATATTTAGACATACAAATAATTATAGATAATAAAATTATTAATAATATTTATGACAAGAGAGACACATACATTAAAATTTCATATTAATAAAGGATATTTTTGCATATTTCAGCTATTTACATGTCTCTATTTATAGAAATATTATATTTAATTATATTAAGAAAAAATAATTTAGTAAGTTGTTCCATATCAAAAATATTTTTTTCATTTTCACAAGTTTTTCATGAATTGCAACACGCCAATTATCCTATTAATTTTATTGATACACTTTTATAAATGATTCAGATAAATATAAAATAAGACTATGTATTTTTGCATAAATATATGCAAAAATACATGGTTTATTTTTAAATTACATATTTTTAATTTATTAATTCCTTTTGCTTTAGATACACTATGTAGGTATTAGTGAGGTTTTAATATATCAAAATTTTGTAGTATTTTTTAAATTACTGTTTTATTTTTTTATTTTTAATTATTTTCGTGTTTAATATATATTCTTGAATATTCTGTAATATTATATTTTGAGTCATTTAATGAGGTGTTTTTTTTTTTTTTTTTTTTTTTTTTTTTTTGCTTTATGATTTTTATATGCTTTAAATTATAGATAATCTCTTTTGAATTTAATTAAATTTATAAATTTTATTTTACAACACGCTTAATTTAATTTTGTGATATTTGCAATTAATAGTTTGTATATTTATTAATATTAATTTGTTTCTTTTTAGTTATAATTTTTAACTTATTATATACATGTTAAAAATTACTTCTATTTAATGATAACAATGAATGCAATCTATGAGATTTTTATCTTACAGTTCCCCAAAAAATCCTCCAATATTATCATTATTTAATCGATATAAAATTACACAGTTAATGATATTACAAATATAATTACATGGAAAGTTGTGTAAGTCCACTTTCCACAAAGACATAATATTTAAGTCAAAATATTATACTACATAATTTCTCTTCTTCAACCATATGATGGGTCTATTACCTTATATTCCTTCAATACATCATGACTATTTTCAATAACTTTCTCATAATGATACAAATTAAAAGTGGCTTATATTAATATAAAAGTTGCAATTAAAGTAATTTTAATGGCATTAACGGAAAAAATGTTGAAATAAAGCCTTTTTATTTATTGGCACATTTAATAAAATTTCATAAAAATATTGGTTTGATTCAGTTGAAATCCCATATTTAATATTTCATAAAAGAATGATTTTCATATTTTGTTGACTTTAAAAGTGGTGTAAGTCCATTTGAGGTCCTCGAAAGTATAAATTTTAATACTTTAAAAACAATCACATTAATTATTTAAATCAATTTAATACTTAAAATATATTTGCCAATTATGTGAATTATTAATTATGCGTATTAACGATACTAATTTTTTTCAAACCTTTCAAATACAAAACCTTTATCTCTAAGTATTATAAAATGAACTTATACCACATTAAAAGCAAACTGCTCTCCCTTTATATATATGAATTATCGTCTGAATGAATTATCGTTCTGAATACTGAATTAATCTATCTCAAACCCGCAGTGTAGCATGGCTGATGCACATAAAATATGATCGAGATTCCTACCAATGCCATTGTGAGAAAATTAGGGGAAGAAAGGGCCAGCTCAAGTGTCGTCCTCGTTACTTGACCAAGGCTCAAAATTACGAAGTCCGTCACCGATAGCGCTCTTGTTGCTTCTCAGCGCGACGTAAATAAACCCAATCACACTCACACTCTTAACAATTGAGTTATTCTTTTCACTCGAACCCAAATGGAGTGGAGGGTTCGAATCCTTAACCCTAAGTAGAACCATTCCTGTATATGATCCGGAAACTCCTTGGCAAAACGGTCTCTTATTTCTTCAGATATAGATTCAGCTCCAGTAACCAACTTTATCTACCTCCCTCCCTCTCATTATTCGTTTCTTCGCTGCTCATAAAAGTAATCCATTCACTGCACTTTACAATTTTAATCTAATCAACATGAGTCTTGTCTCATTTTATTGGGAGTAGGATCCGAATATTATCTGTAAGAAACTCAAAAACTTTGTTGAAGGGGAAATTGCGATAGAGCCCAATGTCAGGACTGTAGTCCGATTTGTATAAAAACTTAACTATACCCGATATATAAAAAACATAACTTTTTATCGGATGTGCATTATGTACGCTACAATTCATAGTCCGATATGATAATTTTATTTCTAAATCCTGAAATGAGATAATTGCTAAATAAAAATGATAAATGCATGCGACATTGATATCTAATATGTTATACACCTACTCTTCGTGTTTGTAACGGAAAACCGAGCAAGAATTTTTTTTCTTCCTCTTTTCTAGATAAATTATTTTCGCTTTTGAAGTATCGTTAAATTATCAGACATATTTCTTTTTTTTATCTATTTAGTTTTATGGATGGTTTATTATTGAGATTAAAATTAGTTATTGATAGAAACTGTTACCGTTAAATTTCGGAAAAATCCACTTCTTGAGGAAATTTTGAAACAAATGATGGTTTGAAATCAATGAAAGAATAATTCAATCATAAACACATAAATTAATTTGAGATTTTTTGAGTCAGTTTTCAAAATTTTACTATAAAATCAACAATTAATAGAATAAATAACAAGATATTAATTCTTAAATTATTTTAAAGAAACATTAGACTGAAGTAACCAATCCTGAATTTTCAAGAATATGAATATACCGAGAATAAATAGATTCCGAGAGCATGAATTATCTGCCAAGGAATGGAGTCTTATATACTAAATATTGCGCTCAAATATTGCGTGATATCGCCCATTCGAACCATTATTAATGATCCAAAATAAGTTTCAAAAATCGATATTTAAGCCAAATTTATTCATGAAATCTTTATTCTAATACATGGCAAGAAAAATGAAAATCAATGTATTTAAATAGAAAAAATATGCAATATGAGATTACAAAGTACGAGTATTTGAAATGGATACCCACAAGAGGAATACTGAATTGATATTTAAACGAAAGATTAAAAAATTGTTATCTGGGGTTAAGAAAGAAGTTATATTGAAAATAAATAGAAAGTTAATTATGTTGGAATGGAGATGTATTGCTCACGTTTCATTATTATTTATTTCACATAGTAACACGAATATTGAAATTTTATCAGTATATAATCCTTGTATTTACATATTGATTGACACTCATGCATTTAAACTGAATTTCTTTATGGCTACGTAATATTTTATTAAGTCATTTTAATCTGTACTTCTAAAAGGAAGAGTTTGTGTGTATATGGCGTGCTGCAAAGGTGGGATAACGCAAGATTATCTGGAACCCTGATTTTGTTGGTAATCATGGCGTGCTCCTGGAAGAGAATTTTTCGAAATTCACAATAGATTTCTTAAATACAATAAGGACGATTTAGGCTCCAAACTGCAAATATCTAAAGAATATTATATCGCGTGACGTCTCGGGAAATCGTTACTTCTGATTATTTACATTATTCGCGGAAGGTTTGGCTGATCGTTATATTTATTATTTTATTTATTGTTTGTAACCTCATGGAGTTTATTGGAAATTATTTTTAATACATTCGTCTGCTGTTGTAGAATCGCTGTTTATTTTCAAATGAATCATTTAATAATGATATCCAACTAACAATTGTTTGCATCCTAATACTAAACAATATTTTCAACGAAATACTCAAAATTATTGCAACAGATATCTGATATTGATACTCATGTTCAAAACAATTTTACTACGCTATCTTATCAAACGTATCAAAATTAAACTACGCAAAATATTCTTTTAAATTCATGCACTACCCAACTCGCGTTTTTTATTGTTTTTCGCTCCTCCTTAGCAAGCCATACCCGACTTGCAGCCGGCAGCACATTTCAAGTCCATATTATATTGCCGGCTGTGAGACGGACTGAGGAACTACTGCTTCTAAGTGTTTCCTTCTTTCCGACAATAGATGGAGATACGTTATAAACAACTGGAAAGCTGAGAAATAGATCATTAAATAGTATATAACACATGCGATTTATTTCGATTGATCGCGAGCTACAAGTAATTAATTTTGGTCATTTCTCCAAGAACGCAGTGGTAAAAATGGCGTACCGTAAGAAATAACTTTCTGAGGAAGAAATTTTTCTAATTCTTTCAAATATCATGAAAATTATTTTCTTAAAATTAAGCAGTAAATATTAGATCAACTATGAGGAAGAATATTCGTAAGCTAATTGGTTAAACACCCTCATTCTCTAACATCTGGACTTAATCCCTTAATCCATTTTTAATCCATGAGAAGAACGGGTACTCTAGCTAGTGTATAAAATAAATACTAATTTTATCTAGATGTTCAACCTGTAAGACATACTGGTTGTGTATAATTTTATGCAAGTATTTTTTGCTTTGTTTGACACTGATATCTTCTTGTCCTATCTTAAGTTTAAAGCTTTATCCTTAAATTAAATTTTCATTTCTATAGTTTTATAGGCTCACACAACCCTTGCTCCACCCACTTTCCCACCTACACAATAGCACCCTTTTGGAGCAGCAATAGAGACCGTCTCATCTGCGTCTTGCTAACCAACTAGAAAGGCTATATTCATCAACATCTGTTCCAACCAAGATCATGGAAAATACTGCTAAGTCTTGCCTTTTTTTACAATCTGCAACAACCATTGAGAAACCTAACCTCCGCAAAACATCCATCAATGAAATTCCAACCTCTTATTTCGCCATCGATTTTAAGTCATTTATAAGAACTCTTATACGAACTTGTTGACCACTGGACAGTCCGGGTTTACGATGAAAGTACAACTTGTTTGAAATCTCTTGAGCATTTTTTTTTCTTTAAAAATGAGTCCGGAGGTATATAGATATTTCAACCGAAGTAGAATAAATTTTATCAGAAAATTTTAAAAAAACACCGATATTGAAGGGGGCAGAAAACCTGATGTTTATCAAAAACACTTTTGTATCCCATTTCGTAGTCCATAAACAACACCATGCTCACAGCATACATCCAGAATATGGAATCGATCCTTACAACAAAGGTACTTCGTTGTTTTTCCTGTAAAATGAGATAGACAGAACATACCCTTATAGTATATAACTACAAATATTTGTAGTGACAGTGACACCGTCTCTTTCTGAATGCGTAAGCTTGGTGACCTTTTTATCTCTTTCACTTTTGAGAGGACATCCAACGTTTTCTCATCCATGGAAGTTGAATTCTTTCAAAATATTGTACACGCCTGTCTCGAATAATGCGTACAGAACGAAATGCGAAGTACCTCTTTTCCATGCTTAACTTTATTTGCAGATACGTCTTCAGACTCAACGCTGGGTATTTTTGCCGAATTCACATTTGCTGTAGTTGTTTCTGGAGCCTCTTTTTTATGGGAAGTCTTTGAACATGTTCGGGATATTTAAATTTGTTCAATTTCACGAAACGTCTGTTTTCGAAAGCGTGTTTTGAATCATGATACGTCCCTGTTTCTGAGGCCTCGTCATAAAATATTCGGGTTGCTGTATTCTTAAAAATGACATTAGAATTAGAAATTATCGAAAGAAGTGCCCTCTACATCAAGCATGTCAAACTCGCATCCTGCGAGCCACAGCAAATATCTTTGCGGCCCGTCCAGTGTAACAGCACACACAAAAAAAAAAAAATTACTAAAAATACAGTAGCTTAATTTTTTAAAACTTCTTATATTTAGCCTCGACTAATATTAATAGTCGTGAGGAAATGACACATCATTTCTCCTTTTAATAGCATCGAATAATTTGTCGAACATAATTAAATAATACTGATCACGTCATTACACTTCTGCTTAACATTTAATCCGCTTTAAGAAAAAAAAATGGGGGGGGGGAGTTTATTTGCATTATGTATGTTAATTAATTTGTGCAGCCCTTGTGTGTTTTGTAAGTTGAAGTTCAAGAAAATTTTTATTAATAATTTTTTTCTGTTTCGTCTTAGAGATAACTCATATTTTTTGGCGAGGTGGGGAAGTTTGGAGAGGGAGGTGCCAGTTCGAGTGCAGCCTTCGTCACTGGACCGAGGTTCGGAATTACGAGAGCCGTCACCAATTGCCCTCATGTTGTTACTGAGTGCTACGTTATTAAACAACGGATGTCCTTGTTCTTGAACTGTTCGTTTTTTTACATCATTTTATCATTTTGTTTTGCTGACTTGTTTATTAGTATGATAACAGTTACAATTTTTTTTTTCTTTTGCGTGGAATAATACTTTTTTTAAACAACTAAACATAAGATGAAATTTCGAAGAAAGGAATCGCGTACATTGAAATTAAAACTTAAGTTTACAAAGAATTATAATAAGTACTAGAAAGCTGTTATTAATAATTATGACAGGTAAAATCATAGGGTTATTTGATATTTTATATACAGTTAGATCTCGTTCATCACTTCCTCGATGAACTCTCATAGTCCCCATTATTTTTTGTCGAGTCGTGAGTTCTCTAACTATTGAGTGAGTCTGATAGCTACTTAAGACCCTTCGTGTTTCACGACTGATGCGCATTTAATCTGTAGAGGTTCTAAGTCCTCCCGTTGGAATGGTGTAAAAATTAGGAGTGTGGGCTCCTACTCAGGTGTCTTCTTCTCTTGAGCTTGGTTCAAAATCACGTGGCTCTTGTTTTGTTTCTAAGTGCAATGTTAATAAACAATCGATAAATCCTCGATGAACGCTGATTCCATATAACACGGTCGTTTTGTTTTGCTAAATTCCTTGTCACTCGACCGAGGTTCAAAATTACGAGGTCCGTCGCCAATAGCCCTCGTGTTGCTTCTAGTGCGACGTTAATAAAAACTAAACTAAAAGCTTCTTTTGCTAAATATCGCATGTTAATTTCTTACCGTTTCTCGTGTTTCTTATTAATTTGTTGATTAATTTCCTTATTGCGAGTACTCGTATCAAAAAGAACAAACAGAAATGAAAAATGAAAGATATATGTGTGAATAGTAATTTGATAATGCTTTTCGGCATGCGTGAACTATTTATTAAGTATGAAATACCATTCTGTAGAGTATGTAGTGTAGGTACATAAAGCTGACGAATTTGTATGTGTTTGCTTTGTAAATTGTGTTAGGCAATAGAATGCTGGTAACTTCATTCGCTTCGACTACGCAGAATGCGTTTTCTTCGTGCATCGTGTTCATTAGTAGTGAAACTGTGTCCTCACAATCATTACGATTTGGAGGGTTGCGTAAAACGTTTTTAATTTAAGTGTCGTAATCATCAGCATTATCATGTATTTGTTCATTATAAATTAATCTTCGATTTTTAAAAAAACCTGTAATTAAAATGAAATTCCTATATTTTGGTCACGTATTTTCTATATATTAAAATGACTTCGTTAAACGCTGTTTCATTGAGCGTTCTAATCTATGGTTTCCAGAAAGCGGAGCCTGTTATCTGATGGCCACAATAATGCGGTAGACGACATCATTCATCATTCTATTCAAGTCTTGGGCCGCTGTAGCCTAGTGGTCAAGGTCGTGGACTAGCGGTAGGCGGTTTTCGTTCAGTCGCGGGTTCGGTCCTTAACCGCCAAAAACCCGCCGTGTAGCCGGGGCTGATGCACGTTAAATCTGTTCGGGCCCCAAAGTCCTCCCGTTGGCGTGGTGTGGATGTTTGGAGAGGGGGGTGCCAGCTCAGGTGTCGTCCTCGTCACTTGAATGTGGTTCAAAATTACGAGGTCCGTCGCCAATAATCCTCGTGTTGCTTCTTGTGCGACGTTAATACAAACTAAACTAAACTAAACCTAGTCAAGTCTTCCCTAGGAAACCATAGCTTACCCTTTGATTTAGACTCACATTCAACACTCTTTACGTAACCCATCCTATATGGTTTACATAGACAATGTTTTAGTGACGTTGTCCACCGTAATATAGCGGCACAAGATAACGGCTCCGCTTTTGTAGAAAAACAGTAATTTCAGATGCCTAGAAACACACATCCTAAGCGCTCAATGAGGTCTTATTGCGTGAGAAATATCTGAAGTAGTAGCGTAGTCTGAAGGTAATTTGTCTTTCATTCATAAAAACATTAAAATACAGTATGGTATTATTTTGAATATTGTTATGATTTAATTGTAAGTATTTATTATTTATAGAAACGCGACATTTTTCAAACTGATATTGAACAATTAGTTAATAATAAGTATTTGGTCGCATTTGGTTCAGGGACCATTTTATGGTTACAGACTATGCTTAAGATTGCCTTCTCCCGATGTCAAAGATTCTGGCGGAAATTTCCAACAGATTTCCAAGAAGAAAATTGTTCCAATTTAAACTAAAATTTGCAACATTGTAACACATCCATCTGTCCATGATGCAGTCTTCTTAAAACTTATGAATATTCCAAAAATACGCCATTTTTTCGTATGAATACGTGAAGTTTAAACTCCATAAAAAGAAATTGATTGAGATAGAAATGAGTAGTGTTATAAAATACGCGATTATCTAGAAGATAGCGAAAGTCAAAATATAAAATTATTGTTCGACCTCATTTTTATCGAGACAAGTGTTCCTATTTCTGGGCCGATACTTAAACATTACGTGAAGACAGAACTTATTTCATGTTTCTTGTACTAATGACCATCTCAACGTATTTGATGCATTTATTGCACTCGGGTTTGTGAATTATTAATGCTTCGTTATCAACTATTCGTATTCAGTTGTAATTCGAGAGGGCTCGAGGCTCCGATCTAGAAGGTCTTAATAATGTCTGTGTTGCAGTCCAAGCCGGATACTTCTAAATATAAATAAATAAATAAATAAAGGTCAAATAGGGCCTTTACACCAATCAACCAATCAATCAAATTAAAATTTCATGAAATCATATTTGAATTGAAGAATTAAATTTTTTTATTATGGCTATTTTAGGTTTATTTGCTTACCTCGAAAATAATAAATATTCCACTGAAACTTCTTTGTCTCATTCTTTTTCTAATATCTCAATGGTCTCATCCAGGCATGCATGTATGAAACATTTTATCGTTGAATCCTTTTCAGACTTCCTTCAGAGGCAACCCTTCTTTTTGTCGCGCAGTAATGATTCCAAAGTCATTTCCTTTCTTCTAATGGATTATTCAATCTTTAATGAACGCGGGTGACGCGTATCCGGGTTGCCATAGAGACATAATTCCTTTTTATTTATAATTTTACCTTTTTTCATGTTTCTTAAGTCTAGAACACGTGTTCACCTGGTTTGGTGTAGCATAGTCACATCTGGCTCGTGCGCCATTAAATTATGTTATCACTTACTGTTTTTATCCTTTTTCTTATTATTACGTTCTCCTACCCCCTTCTCCTTCTTCCTTTCTTGCATACAAAGATATCTTCATTGTATTAGGGAGAAATTTCTTGCAGTTTAGATCACAGCTCCAAGTTTTTTCGTAATTTAACGAGCATTTGACACAACGCGGCTTGGTCAAACAGCCAATAAATCCAATCAAATTTTTGGACAGTAACTTCTGTAACTAATAAAAAAACGTCTGTTAGAAATTGTCAGACTTCCTACTTCTATCAGTTTCCTTTAAAAAAAATTTAAAAAACCATTTTATTGAATTCTACCAATAAGTTTTAAGTGAAAACTAATATAAGTTATCTTCTTTTTATGGTGTTTCAATAAAAAGCGATACAATTTCATTGAACAGCAATCAATTTCAAAACATTTGAAACAATACACTTTTTACATTGATATATATCCGTCCCCTCAAAAAAAGCCAAACATTTGCCCTTTAAAAATAAGAGAAACAAAGACATTTATTTCGAGCCAGATACTGATATATTTTTCTGAAGGGAGTGGCATCAATAAAAGCGAACCTCGTGGAAAGAAGGAAGAAAGAACGTGAAAAATATAAACACCTATAATAATGATTCTGACTATTAGCGGTGGCAGCACGAGTTATTTCTAGATCCTCAAGTCCATCAATACTTCTAGGTAATGCAGAATCGTGCTGGAAATAATATTGATGAATCTTCTTCGACGAAAACTTTTCCCGGGGAGAGAAGGAAAAGAAAATCGGTCAGTTGTTTATTGGCTTGGTTCGTGTCCCGTCTTTAAATTCATTAATGAATTATGAGAAGTTCCCCCCTCCGTTTTCTTATTTGTTTTGTTTTCAGAGAGAGATGTCCTGACATTTTGTTTCTGTCCTTGGATTTTGTCCTTGTTCCTGGAGATGGAAGATAAAATATTTTCTTTCCTGAAGTTCGGAAAGGGGGAGAGGAATGTACAAAGGATATTTGAAGAATCCAATTTTGTAAGAGATTGAAAGGAGAGGGGAGGGGAAAGTGTATTGAGTTTTGGAGAATAGAAAAAAAAAAAAGGAAATTTGTGAAATTTCTGGTGTTTAACAAGACATTTTTTACGATTTGTTTGTATACTTGGATGCTACGACCGAGCATAAAATGTTTCTTTTTAGCATTTGAAACTTGTTCTAAAGGTCACGGTTGCGAGTTTTATTTCCATCGTTGACGATCGAGTGTAATAATGAATAATTGTAGCACATGAAATTCAAATAGGGCACAAAATTCTCAAGTAGTGTATACTCGAATTTCGGATCAGGAGATATTAGCTTTGGTCATGTATTTGTCGTCTCAGAAGTCTAATGGAAGCTGACCTCGTGATTTTGAGCCTCAATCTAATAACGATGATGGCGCTTGAGTTCGCATACTACTCTCCTAACTTCCACACCATCCCAACGTGAGAACTTTGAGCCAATCATGAAATAATTGTTCCATGGACCCTTCCTAAAATAAAAGCCAATCATTGCTTTCTTTTCTAATTAGAATCGCGTCCCCAATTAAATTCGTGAATGAAATTCTACTGCGGAATTTAAAATTGTGTATCGATAAATATTGAAATGAAATGTATCCGATCATTTTTGAAATCTTACTATTATTCCAATATATTGCTCTTTCAACCTTTCGAGGGATAACAATGATTGAAGTCGCAAAGGAATAGGCAAAATTTGTTGTGAATCTGGATATGATTCTCAACTTGCAAACATCAATATCATCTCAACAGCTCTGAATATTCAGTATCTTCTTCCAAGCTCATATTTTCATCACTTTCTTTTCAAAACAAGTTTTTATCTTTGTTAAGTCTAATTTGGAATAGGATGTCGATAGTTACAAATGAAATTGATTAAAAAGGTTTTGTGTTCTATTTTGAATATATTTCTAAGCGTATTTTGCTAAAATATTGAAATTTAAATCCTATTTCATTCCTGTGCATAATGTTCACTGAAAAAATATATTTTCTTGATTCTTCTGTAATGTTTCAATTCTTCAGTGTGTATTTCAAATTTCTCGTTCTTATCGATGCGTGAGACTTTCGATTCAATCAATTAAGTCAATGGCTCTTGAAGAGTTTTATGGTTCATGGGGGGGGAGATTTTTCTTTCATTCTGTAGCGTTGAGGTCGGTTGACCTCAGTGACGGGGAAAGGTTCGAACTGTTCATCTTTCCATTTGAATAAATCTTGTCCAGTTCATCTTTTGCAGTGCCTCTATTTGTTTTAGGAAAGAGTTGCCACATTTTCCCCGTCCAGTATCGTCATAATGATATTAAAGGGAATTTCTGATTGTTATTTAAAAAAAACTCCAAAAGTAGTAATTAGTGTTTTTTCAACTATTACTAAAATTGATATAACTATTACTAAAATAACCCCTTCCCTGGGGTGTGGTTACTCTATTACTGAAATAACCCCTTCCCTGTTGTATTTAGTGTCTTTTGGATGGTTTTCCATTGATTTCATCTTCTGTCTCTTGTAAGGATCAGCTATTCTTAAAAGCATGTCATCGGCTGCTACTAAAAACGCGAAGATAAAATGTTTAATATAATTTATTCATTTCTAAAGTAAAAAATTATATTTGCATTATGAAAAGTGATTTAAAAAATTTTGAGGATGATTTTGCCCAAGCAGCTGGCTGATGGAGGCGAGAGAATGGGAATCTGGTTCCGGTGACAGATCAGGGATAGCAACCTGTGACCTGATTTTTGGAAAAGAGGCGCAAAGAAAAACTTTTTCCACGCTTTGAAGCAAGGGCATGAGAACAAAGATTCTCATTCGCCGATAGGGAATATCCCTATCGGCTTAGGGCGGAGCTTCATTCATCGGTTGCAAGAAACAGCAAAGTTTACCCTAGGCTCTATAGCAAATAGAGTTTGTGGTAAGGGTGAAACTCTTGACCGCTGTTAAAAGGTTTTTTACTGCAATCTGTTACCTTCCTCGTCTGTAATCTGAAATGTAATTCTAATTGTAAGATTTAAATGTCAATTTAAGTTCAAGCACAGTCCAAGTAAATAAAATAGTCAATTCTATATATAATAAATGTTTATTAACTCCTCTAATAAGGACATGGAGTCAAATATAATCCCTCGAGATCTAACAAGTTCTATAATCTCTCAAAGAATGCGCTAGCTAGAATAAGAATGTGTAAGCCTACTGCAATTGCTCTGACAACGTTGAGTCCTCATCTCACATGATCCACTACACATGCCAGAACACTTCCGTGTAACACCAGACCAACACTATTTTTATTAACATAACCTTAATTAATTTCCATCAGTTTTCTACCCCTTTTATATGACCCGATTATATTTTTTCCTTCCACTTCCGAAGTTTACAATTTGCATCACACCCCATTTGTTTGAGCAGAAGCTGGGAACTTAAAAAAAGAAAGAAACCCCAGATGTTAGATGAAGGGAAATAATTCTCGAAGAAACCATATTACTATTTCCTCTTTCTATTATGGGAGAATGTTTTTCACCGTGTGGTGGACAAGATCGGTTGAACTTAATAATGGAGACAGGTTCGAACAGACCATCTTCTGGTCCAAATAAATCTTATCCAGTTCATCTTTTGCAATACCTTTAACCACCAAGCCAGAAAAGAAACTCCTAGCGGGACAATTATCTAACGCTATTCCTGTTCATTTTTGCCGAAGAGAGTAGCCAATTTTATTCCTGTGAAAGATGCACATTAACTCTTATATCCATAAATATCTGTGCAAACTATTTTTTAAAAACATTACTTGGTTATTTTCATGGCATAATCTGTCTCTGGAGACCATTCCTAAAGTAACAGTTCATCACTATTTTCTTTTCTGAACTGAACCACATCCCTACTTTTATTCGTTCCACTGCAGTGTTTAAACTTGTACGTCAATACATATTGAAACGAAACCTCCCGGACATTTTGAGATTTTACGATTACCCTTCAGCCATTTAATAGAAGATAGTGGCTCAGCTCATAAAAGATGGTCTCGCAACCAATTTTTATGACTTGTCTTAAAAATGAAATCGGTGTCATCAAACATTTTACGATGTTGTCGAGTGTTTTCCTGATGTCTATTCTCTCACGTATTTCGGGGTTTACCAACTTGAAAACTGTTTTAACTTAACCGGTTATAATTAAAGGGACTGTGAAATCAAAATGTCAAAATCTTTATTTTTTAGTAGATCATCATGGAATTCAGAATAATCGTCAAAAAAGAACATATTTGGCAATTTCAGAAATTCTCACTACATCTAGAAAAAAAGTGGCATCAATGAATGATTAATAAGTTCATGAGAGAACTAAATTATGTTAATAGATTATTTCCTTATATAACTTAATTCTAATCAGTATCGAATTTTTTTGAATATTTGATATCAGATCTCTGAGTCATTGCGGTTTAAAGAATCAATACCTTTGTGTTAAATAGGTGTCTCAAAAATGTCGCGAAAAAATATTTTCAAATCAACACTTTTTTTTTTTTTGGACCATATGATAACTACTTTATATTTGAATTCAATAAAAATGGGAAACATTCGAAAAATCCAAAAATTTTGTGAGGTTTCCTCTAATGTTTCCAGAAATATTCAAATTTTAAATTACGATTGGCAATCGCGGAGGCTTAAGGGGCTGTATATAAGTGTATAAATATTATTTATCGTTTCACACAACACACGGTGGGAAAAATAAGGGAAGTATAGGAATTATTTGCTCTAAATAACTTAGCGTATGATCCCCTTCTATTTTTTCCGAATATCTCTGGATCTCAAGGTGGAATGCAAATGAAATTCGGAACTTGAGGTATTTACACCCCTCTCCAACTAATCCTGCAAAAAGTCCATAATTCTAATGTTCTTAGTTATAAGATTAAAGTTCGTGGTTAAATGAATTTAATTTCTTCCATTTTTAATGCCTTTTAAGCATTTAATAGTGATTACAAATCATTAACAGTGAATTGATAATGCTTCATTATTAGACATCTACAAAGTGTTTCGAAGCTCATGGGCTAAAATTTAAGATTTAGTTGAAAACATGCGAAAAAGGTAATTTTCCCCACAAAATTCTTAGACGGAGAGCAAGTGGTGAACCGCTAGACGACGCTGTAATGGAAATCATAAAACGCGAGTTTTCTTACGCATCGTCATTTTTACCGTACATTTCAGGAGGCATGGTGACGTACAATTATCAGGAAAAGGGCATTCAAGAGTTTCGAAACACTGTATTTGAGTACAAATTGCTATTAATACATGTTTATATCATACATAATATCTTATACTCAAATCACTCGTGATTTAAAAAAAAAATGAGTAGTTTCAAAAAAAAATTTTATATGAATCATTTGTGCATAAAATAAAGAATTCGTCGCGTGGATTTTTGAACTGAATCACACATAAAGAAATACAAAAACAATGTCAATGAAATTCCCATATGTATTTTTAAAATGCAATAAAAATACAACATAAATTTTTTGTAGGTTAAAGATTAAATTCAAATTGAAAGGAATATATTCTGAACACGTAAATAAATAAATAAATATGATAAGATAAATAAAAATTAAACAAATAATAAACTATAGTTTGAGAACAAAACTGAATGTAATCTAAATGAAAAAAAAAGCTGTTTAAAAATTATTACGTTCCTCAAAACAAACCAAAAAAGGCACAAAATGATTTAATTGCTGCGAATGACATATAATTGAGTACAATTTATTTTTACAATTACAAATTTACTAAAACAATTACCAAAAGGAATTTTCGTAAATTTCTTTTTTATGCGTCTACGTCATTTCTGTTTCCTCTTAAAAATAAATTTTGGGTTGATACCCAATGAGCTTCAGGTAAATATTACGGTTAAAATTTTGCTTCGATGCGTAAGGTATTTTACATGTATACCACATGGCATGTATCTTGTTTGTTTACTTTTTAAACCCTTAACGTTGAGATTAATTATTGTAATATATGTGAGTATATTATAATAATCAACTATTGTAATATACTTGTGTATATAATACACCAACAGATCTAGGGCATGTAATTAAATCTTCGCAGTATGTGCACAACAAAAAAAAAAAAAAATGCGTGTAAAGCTGGATCAAAGGATTGAAAATAAAAATTAACATGAAAAAATCCTGTATCATTGAATTCATTTTAGAATCTATATGGCTGCTTGGCGACAGTTTGCAACAATCATTGGCGTTTTATTGCGGACGCCGTTTACTTACCCACATATATATATATTTTATATTACAAATAGGATTCATTTACAAAGGTGATTCCGAATGTTCATGTTTTCTACCCAGATGGCGATGTTGTAGCTAATAGTTATAGCCAATACTGATGCGTGTTGTCATCAGTTATACGGCGCCAATCAAATGTGATATTGATTGATTGGTTTTGATTGACACCCGGTGATAACTGAATCCAAGATCAGGCAGCGCCATCTATGGTTGAAATTCAAATTTTTTTATTTGTACATACAAAACTTTTCTACATGAGACGCATTGTGGTGCAAACCGCACTATCGAAAGAAAATTGTTGATTTTATATAAATTTTTAAAATGTGTTTGCTTATGAAAAATATTAATTTTTAAATGTCACCCTATATTTTCAGCGTAATAAGTGGATCAATAATTAACATTTGGAAACTGGTAAACTACTGTTGGTGGGAACATGATTTTTTTTAGGGTAGAGGATTTAAGAGTCTCATGTCATATGAAATTCCAAAATCTAAAAAAATTACCTTATTATAATTCATTAATTTTCTTAGGTGTAACTGAATATTCATATTTTTCATAACACTATTAATTATTTTTTGTTTGATTGTTTTTTGAATTGTGGATAAAAATTATCTGCCCTTTATATATGCGATGCGAAAAGGGGTTTTTCTGCCAGATGTCTGAGACACTCGTTTAATGTTAGAAGGTCCGTTTTAAAAAGTGAGTCTTATTTTGGGCTCCTTAACATTTTTAAACTCTCGTAACTCAGATATTTACAAAATTTCAAATTCAAGCTAATATTGAGAGTCAAAAATACAGATGTGAAAAATAATTTTGCATCGGTAATGAGAAAAGTCGGGTTTAGAAGTTAATTAAGCTGACGAATTAATACTACGCCATAATTTAGTTTTTTTTTAAGCTATTTACATTCATGCCAGTTTGTCCAGCACCGATTAGAATTTCAATAGTTATTATGGGTGTCTTTTTTCTTTATCTCACATACAATACTGAAAAATACGTTCTTTTCGGTCTTGATTATCATATTGGTAACTTTGTAGTTGTTTTATAAAGCATTTTTTTTTTTCCCTTAAGAAAACATTTGAAGCAGAAATTTTGATTTGGAAGAGGATTTCAAAAACTGAACTTCATTTTAATTTTGATATCTAGTTTCTACATTAGATGCTCTCTCGAACTGTTCCTTTAAGGAAATACTTTAAGCTTTGAAAGGCATTACCAGATAGGGTTGCGAAAATTTAATTTTTTAAAATAAATTTAAAAAATCATTAATCACAATCTATTCATTATCTTTAATTTAATATATTACATTTTCTGTTCAACGCATTTTTAAAATAGTAATATTGGCTGAGTTGATCTGTGAATTATATTTTATATTAAAACGTACCTCTAAGCGCATTATTATAGTGGTATCATACTGCAGTTTGCCTCAAATTTATCAAAATATGATCACAAACGCGTAATACGTCTAAGCCTTGCGTCTCACAGGGACCCGTGTGGTGACCGGGAATGACAGAATATTCCTACTGTAGCTCATGCATGTCGTAAGAGGCGACTAAAATGGGTACCCAGAGTCTGGGGGTATAGCCGGGCACCCTGCCCCTGCGGATTATATCAGGGGAACTCAAGGACTTGCCTCCTTCAGATAAGTACGGACATCATGATCCAAGGCACCCTAGTGATCTTTTTCTTTCCCATGGGGTGTACTGTCTTTCGTAAACACGGGTGACACGCCCCCGGGTTACCCTAGTGAGCCTTCTCTATTTTCGACCATCCTTCTTGTCAACCAACTTTTGTCTTTTCTTCAATTTTTCAATTTCTGCACGTCTAGAGCACAGTTAAATCTTGTTTGGCGCAGCATGGCCATATCTGGCTCTTGCGCCAATAAATTTTACATTCACTCACTGCGCCTCACAGGCGAATAAGTCTCAACGCCGTTGCGAATAGCGTAAAAACACTGTATTAGTATAATGTTTCGTCACAAGGGCTTACTTCACAAGAACAATATAATATTGCGCTTTGCTGTTTTATTTGACTAAAGTTTAGTTTTTATTTCAGTAACCATTATAGTGAAGTTGTTTTATTATGTTATGCAACAAAAAGCAATCACATCCATCACGTTAAAACGTGGTTTTCGTTAATTAATGTTTGTATATTTGAAACAAAGTCTAAATCCTTTTTTTCGTACATTTGTATCATTTCAGTTATGCATTTAATTACAAATCGTATTAATTCCATTTTACAATTTGAGCAAAGATACTTCAAAGATTCCTTCAATTAATTTTTGTTATAAAATATAAATTTGACTCACAAAACTACATAATTATTAGTATTTCATTTTAATTTTAGAAAAGTACTTATTGAAAACTAAATACATTAAATTCGTTTATTTATTAATTTTTAGATTGAATTATAAAATAAAGAATATATTTTTCATTCATCATTCGGCCGCGGTAGCCTAGTGGTCATGATTTCGGATTCATGCCCGGCGGTTTTCGTTCAGTCGCGGGTTCAATCCTTGGCCCCCCTCAGGGGGCTCATCTACCTGAGATGAGTACGGGCTTCACAACCCCGAGGTACCTCAGTGATCTTTGTTTTCCTCTTCTTCTCCCCCCTCTTTTTTTCATGTCATTTGTTTTTGCTTTGGGGGGTTTTCCGCTTGATATTTTTTTATATCAAGCGGAAAACAGTTAACACTAACATAATTTTTTTTTTTCTTATTAATGTTTGTGTTAACTCTTGTGTTGGAAAAAAAAATTAAAAATAAAAAAAATGAATAAAAATATTTAAAAATAAAAAAAAAATATTTGTGGTGTCCCTACTAAAACACTAAAAGGCCGACGGCGTATCAATGCCGATTTCCTGCATGCCTAGCTCTGGCAATACGGGGCCCCAGTACCCCTCATGCGGAGGTACCTAGTGGGAGACCGCATGGGCGTGATTGGAAAAGGCCCTGGTTAGAGAAGGGTGTGCGAGGAGAGGAGTTGCGTGCGCCGTCGGTTACAGTTTTGGAATGTCATCCTTCAAAATGTTCCCAGAGGGAGAGCCTTGGTTGCGTGTGGCTGGATGGTGTGACCTCCCTCCCATTGCGAGAAATCCTCCTCGGCTTCGGCCTTGGACCTGTGCCTCTGCCTGGGCACGTAATGGGGCAGGTCACATTGTCCGGCTGAAACGAATCTCTCCGTCGGTTACTCGTTTCCGCGTTAGGAAAGGGTGGGGAGATGGGTCTGGCGGGGACCCATCGAACTAGAATTCTTTCCGTGATTTTTTTCTCTTTCTCAGGCAATATGGCGACAAATAAAGGTATATCGATTTTGGCTCCCGAAGCTATTCAAAAATCTCAAATTTCAAAAGGCGACTCTTGGGCTGAACGTGTAGAAGAACATATTTCAAGAAATGTTGAAAAAGAACAAAAAGATTGCATAGACATAAGTAACCAACCATCAAATTTCCGTTTTTTCCTTATAAAAAGAGAAATAGACACTTTTGCTACCATATCCCCCTTTTTAATCCAAAAGGGGATTCAAGGTATGGTAGGAACTGTGAAGGACTTAAAGAAACTTCGTTCCGGTGATCTCTTAGTTGAAGTGAACAACTCGAAGCAAGCAGAACTAATTATGAGGATGAAGAGCTTGGGACCTTATCCCGTAACCATTTCACCGCATAGGAACCTCAATTACTCTCGTGGCGTCGTATCATCAATTGATTTAGTGAATGTGTCGGAAGAGGAAATATTGGAGAATTTGCTGGACCAGCAAGTTTGTGGTGTCAGGAGGATAACGATTAGGAAAGATGGAAAGGTGCTTAATACTAGGCACCTCATCTTGACCTTCTCGAATCCTACCCTGCCACAGACAGTTCAGGCCGCATATCTCCGACTGCCCATCCGACCATACATTCCAAACCCACTGAGGTGTTTTAATTGTCAGCGATATGGCCATTCCAAGAACGCGTGTAGGGGACAGTTGACATGCGCTCGCTGTACAGCGACAGGACACGATAGTGCTTCCTGTAACGCTGCAGAAAAGTGCATCAACTGTCAGGGCAACCACCCTGCATACTCTCGTTCATGCCCTAAATGGGCTGAGGAAAAAGAAATCGCTACTGTGAAGACTCTTCAGAATCTATCATATCCCGAAGCTCGCCGTGTTGTCTCTTCCCGTACTCCTGTACAGGGAAAAAGCTACTCTTCTGCCACCCAAACAACGAAAGTTTCAAAATCCACACAATTTCCGGAACCTATTCCTACCACTATGACACCGCAATCAACCATTAAGAAAAGGCAAACTACCAACAAGACTATGCAATCTACAAATAAGACACCACAATCTAAAAAAAAATTAAATATTCAAAAAACCCTTCCCTCTGCAAAGGCTCAACAAACAAGGCCATTGGCCAGATCTAAAGCTTTGCAGAGGCAAAAACTAAAATTTAATGCGATGAACAGCGTTCCTCGCAAAAAAACTAGAGTCATCGACGGGGATGCGGTTATTCTACACCCATCGCCTGAAGATTATGACTCCATGGGGGTCCTGGAAACGGGACCTTCCACTTCGAGTGCGCCCAATTAATGGCTTTTGTTTCCTGGAACTGCCGTGGTTTACGACCCAGACTAGAGGATCTCAAATCCATACTATCTACGCACCAACCTGTCTGTGTTGCTCTTCAGGAAACTTTTCTGAAGAGTAATATGACAACCCGCGTGCGTGGATATCATTGTGTACGACGGGATGTTGATGCAGCATCACCCTCTTCTGGAGGTGTTTGTATTTTCGCATCCCAGAACTGTCCTCATAACGTCGTTACACTGACCACATCGTTGCAGGCTGTGGCTGTGCGAATTCATAGTCGCACATTAATCACAGTCTGCTGCATTTATCTGCCACCTAACGATGTTGTGTCACAAATGGATTTAGACCGACTAGTCGAACAGTTACCAGCTCCCTTCCTTCTGCTAGGTGACTTAAATGGACACAGCCCTCAGTGGGGGTATGATGGTACAAATTCTCGTGGTCGGCAGATCGAACGATTGATCTCTGATCACAGTCTCTGTCTGCTGAACACCGACGAGAAGACGTATTTCCATGCTCCCACTAGGACTTTTCATTCCCTTGATCTAGCCATTTGTTCACCAACACTGCTACCGTCGCTGAATTTAGAGGTTCTTAATGATCTCTACAATAGTGATCATTTCCCTCTCCTGATCTCCCAGGTTCATGGTAGTGGGGTGCGTTTACGTCCCCCCACTTACCGCTTCAACCGGGCAGATTGGGATTCATTCACACGGTTAGCGGTTATTACCGGTACAATGGTTCAAGATCGAGATGTTAATGACTCTGTCCGACATGTCACTACCTCTATCGTGGACGCTGCTGATGCAGCGATACCGAAGAGTGGAACATCACAGAGGAAGATGAGTAAACCATGGTGGAATAAGGAATGTCAATCCTCCTACAGGGAACAAAAGAAATTGTGGGGTATCTTCAGACGATACCCCACAACTGAAAATCTCATAGCCTTTAAAAGGGCAAGGGCAATTGCTCGCAGAGTAAGGCGACATAGTCAGAGGGAATCTTGGATCAGGTATGTCTCTTCCATCACATCGTCTACCACAAGTCAACAGTTATGGAGAAAGGTAAAAGCTGCAAACTCCCTGTATCGGGAATTTTCCATCCCGATACTGGAAACTGCAAATGCTGTGCATTCTTCACCTGTCGAAGTGGCCAATGTAATCGGCCACTCTTTTGCTAGTGTGTCAAGCTCCGATTCTTACAGTGCTACATTTTTAGCGACTAAGAATCGTTCTGAGCAGACACCTATCAACTTCAGGTGTCGGCAACCACTCCCTTACAACTGTGACTTGGATATGTGGGAATTGAGAAAGGCTCTGGCCTTATCTAACAATACCAGTCCAGGCTCTGATGGTATAACATACGATATGCTTCGCCACTTGAGCGAGGATTCACTTGTCAGTCTCCTTTACCTATTCAACCGAATATGGAGGGAGCATGTGTTTCCTAGCCAGTGGCAGGAAGCAATCGTTACTCCTATTCTGAAGCCTGGTAAGGATCCAAAGAACCCTCTCCACTATAGGCCTATCGCTCTGACGAGTTGCCTGTGTAAGACGCTAGAACGTATGGTCAATGCCCGTCTCGTATATCAATTGGAAAAGAATCAATGCATTCCTCCGTTTCAGAGTGGCTTCCGTAAAGGAAGATCCACAGTAGATAACATCCTTCTACTCGAAAGTCAGATTCGTTCTGCTTTCGTACGGAGGAATCATTTGGTTTCTATTTTCTTTGATATCGAAAAGGCATATGACCGTACGTGGCGCTATGGGATTCTGCGCACTCTTTTCAATTATGGTCTGAGAGGCAATTTACCTCTATTTATTAAAATGTTTTTAAATTTCAGATCATTTAAAGTACGGGTTGGTAATGTTTTATCATCTTCTTTTACTCAATTTGAAGGAGTTCCTCAGGGAAGTATTTTAAGTCCGACTCTTTTCATCTGTCACCTGTCACCAATTCTTTTAAAACTTCAGCCATCTGTTCACGGATCATTGTATGTCGACGATCTGCAGATTTCCTGCGAAGGATCGTCCATGCATCTAATAGAGCGGCGACTCCAGAATGCAGTTAATAACTTGGTTACTTGGTGTGACGCAAATGGGCATAGTATTTCTGCCAGCAAGAGTAGTTGCGTGCATTTTTGCAGGAAACGGGGTCTCCATCCCGATCCTGACATTCGCATCCGTAATACGTCTATTCCTGTCGTCCCTGACGTCCGCTTCCTCGGAGTAATTTTCGACCGCAAACTCACTTTCCTTCCGCACATTTTATATCTGCGGAGGAAATGTGAGAAATCCCTCAACATCTTGAAGGTGTTGTCCAACACCTCTTGGGGAGCGGATCGAACTTCATTACTCCGAGTGTATCAGTCGGTGATTCTGTCTCGGATCGACTACGGATGTGTCGTCTACGGATCTGCGTGCAAAACTACCTTGCGGAAACTTGACCCAGTCCACCATAATGCTCTGAGAATCTGCTGTGGTGCGTTTCGAACGTCACCTGTGCAGAGTCTCTATGTCCTCTGTAACCAGCTGCCTTTGGCTTCGCGGCGCCTGAAACTGTCGCTCTATTATCATTTCAAAATGTCATCTCTCCCATCTCACCCATTACAGACCATTAATACCAGCCCGTCTTTAAGGAGACTGTACAGTGCTCGTCCTTCCTTCATCCGGCCTTTTTCTGAGAGGGTGAAGGTATTCATCGAGGAACTCGGCCTACATGACTTGGATGTTCAGCAACGAAATTTTATTAAATTTCCGCCTTGGAATGTGCCAAGGTTTCTTTACCATAACCCCTTTGCTTCTTACAGCAAGACAACCACATGTCCCATTGTTCTCCAGAGAATCTTTGCTTTCCATCGCTGTCAGTATGAGGATTTTATTCCTATATACACGGATGGATCGAAAGGAACTGGATACGTCGGCTGTGGTGTCGTTTCAAACGACATCAGGCACAGTTACCGGCTCGACTCTTCCTGCAGTGTCTACACTGCCGAAGCAGTCGCCATCTACTGTGCCCTGAAATTAGTCGAGAAATCCAGTTCTCGAAAGTTCGTTATATATACGGACAGCAGGAGCGTCCTGGAAACATTGGTATATCTGGACGATAGAAGTCCTCCTATCGTAATTGAAATTGCCGGTATTATCTGTCAGCTTTATAGCAGGGGTTATGACATAAAATTCTGCTGGATACCTAGTCATGTAGGTATTTTAGGAAATGAACAAGCGGACTCGGCTGCACGTTCGGCAACGAATCCTCTGCAGCTCGCAGTCCCATTTGAGGACATTCGACGTCACATTTTAATTCTCATTCATCAGACATGGCAGGAATCGTGGAGTCTTCATATAAATAATAAATTACACTCGGTGAAGCCGATCATTGGAGAATGGCCTGTATTTCCGATGCGAAGAGCTGATGTCAGATTGACTCGCCTTCGCATTGGACATACTCGTTTTACTCACAGACATCTTTTGTTTGGAGAAGATGCTCCCGAGTGTCCTTCCTGCCATGTCACTTATTCTATTCATCATATTTTAATTGACTGTCCGGTGTTTGATCATCATCGCCGGACTTTTTTTCATTCTTCTGTTTTAAAACTGTGTGACTTGGTGGGGGAAACCCCCCACCATAACTTATTTGCTTTTTTAAAACACATTGGTCTTTTACACCACATTTGATTTTTTAACTTTTTTATCTTTTGTGTTATTTGTGTTTGTCTTGCGTTTTTAAGGCTGTTACTTTTTAAATAGTTTTTAACAATTGTTTGGCGCAGTATAGCCTACTTTGGCTCTTGCGCCATTAAACCTACAGTCACTCACACTCAATCCTTGGCCGGCAAAGACCCACCGTGTAGCCGGAGCTGATGCACGTTAAATCTGTCGGGCCCCAAAATCTTTCCAATGGCGTGGTGTGGAAGTTAGGAGAGGGGGTGCCAGCTCAGGTGTCGTCCTCGTCACTTGACTGTGGTTCAAAATTACGAGGTCCGTCGCCAATAGCCCTCGTGTTGCTTCTAGTGCGACGTTAATAGAAACTAAACTAAATTCATTCAGCATTTGAAATTTTCCAGCTTTGGAGTGAAGTTGCAAGATTAACAAGTTTAAGAACTACCGTTTCAGTGTAAGGATACGCATATCGCGATACAAACGCCAGGTTGTCTTTACCAGTTTATTTCAAACTTTATTTCGCGCTAAGTTTTATTTCCGGATAAGTTTTTGAATTAAATTGTTAATATTTATTTTTCTTTTAACTTAAATTTTTTTATTTACTAATGTCAATCGATTCTAAAAATAGTTCACTCCCCCCCCCTTTTACATTTCATTAATATTTAAAAGCTAAATAAACGTTAATGCTAAACAGACGAAGGAATACGGGCAAATTATTATTACCGAATCATTGAATACCGAATTGACCTCTCTTTAATCCTGTATTCAATGATTCGTCACATTCCATAATCCGGCACCGGTTGAGCCGATCACTTTCGGATTTTTCCATGTGGATTCGTGAGCTTATTGATCTTGATCTATAGGTAGCGTCCCAATGCTGATCGCATTTTCAATCAGTGTTTATCGTAATGGTCGGTTTCCTTTTCAGTACGGTGTTTCTTTTTTCAAGCTGGTTCAGCATTACGTTCGCTCAATATTACAACTGTGTCCATATAGTGTACTTACTGTACAATTGAATGTTTTCGAAGCTTAGCACAAGTTCTTCAAGTGCTAATAAAATTAATACGCACTAGCATGTGACTAGTGTAGCTCGTCAAAACTTTATTTGATTATCATTGAACTGAATCACTTCTTTTGTGATGCGTTTTTTTTTTTTTTTGTCCCTGTAAGAATATTTAATAAAATAATTGTTCAATATTTGAATTTCATTTTGTAGTTTTCATAATGATGATATACTTTGTGGGATATTTATATCCTCTGCAAAGATTCTGCATAATCTTAAGCACATTAAATACGTGTAAAATTATATTGACTCTCTATATATAATCCGGCAAAATTACTAATTCAATATGGACGTATGCCTAAACGTGCCTAATTAAAGAGCATTTACTGTGCCTATTTTACGGGTATCACTGACCCGAGGCATCTTAATGATCTTTTTCTTTCCCATGGGTTTTATTGTCTTCGGTAAACACGGAGGATTCGTCCCCGGGATACACTTGAAATTCTTCTCTATTTTTGATCCTCTTTGTCAACCAATTTCTTTCTCTTTTTTTTCAATATTTTCACACGACTAGATCACATAGTAACACTTTACTAGCTTTACACTCACTCACCTTATTTGGAGCAGGGCCACATCTGGCTTTTGTACCATTAAAAATACTACCACTCACTTATTCAAATGTCTATATCTGCACCTTGTTTGAGGGGGGAGCAGCTCAGGTGTCTTCCTCGTCACTTGATCGAGGTTCAAAATTATGAGGTCCATGGCCAATAGCTCTCGTGTTGCTTCTCAATGCGACGAAAATAAAAACTAAACTGCACCTTGATTGGATCAGCATGGACACATCTGGCTCTTGCACCATTAAATTCCACCATCATTCACTGTGCTTATTTAGAATGCTTTTAAGTTTTTGATATTTTAGGCATTTTTAGAAGCTTAGAATTATAACTATTATAATTTAATAATTTCAAAAGCACTCAGGTTTCTTTTTTTTTTTTAGTTGTTCTTTTACGCGGAAGTGGAATGTGTGTAACATATTTTTATCGGTCCGTATACAAATACTGTAATCTTTGCGAAAAAATGTAATAAAACAGATATCCTTTATATATAAAAATATATATTCGACTAACAGCCCTGTCACGTTTAACAATAAAATTCGCTTCACCCTAAATACCCAAAACTTCTAATAGGGAATTTGTGACAGTGTACTTGGGTATTTACTAAGCATATTCTTAATTTTCGATGCATCTAAGCATACGTTTACTCGGTTCTTGAAATGTTAATGTAAAGATGAAATTGAAAATTTTTAGAATTTATATTAATCAGTTTTTGACAGATGAAACCGCTATAATTATATTTTAAAGAATTATAAATTCATCGAATCAAATGCGAATTCAGTTCAAGACGCTGGCATAAAAACTGATCATATTCATTTTATTATTGTTTCCGTAAATAATTGGAATATACAGTCGGATTCCGTTTCCACGCGTTCCAATATCACGTGAGTCTACTTTGTACGAGGTTTTACTATGGCTCTTTCGAAAAGCAATTGCTTATTTATATCATTCCTAGATATTTTGGCGTCATAATTCTTATTTTTCTTTTTATAAATTTCAAATTTCTTTTGTTTGCATGACGTCATGACTTCTTGTTAAGAGCAGACATTAATACCATTTTTTCTTTCTTTCTATCTTATATGTATAAATCGTCATTTTTCGGTAAGTTAAATGTTCCAGTTTAGATTTCTTTTCATTTTGAAATAGATTATTTTTAAGATCTCACGGCCTGCGATATTAGCTATATGTTAAACATTTTTAGTGGGCATATTTTAAGGGTTACTAAGATTTTTTTCTAATGTAAGTGATTTCTGTAATGATTTTAAATAATGTCGGAAAAGTGTAAACGTAAACAAATGGCTTCTTAAGGTAAACGAATGGCTAGGGAAAATGTTATCAAATCAAACGAATTCGAAAAAGTACAAGACAAACAGAAATTATCTGAGATTTCACAACGTGGATTGTTAAAAAAATGAGGATTAACACGGCCGGTTTGTTGATAGCTGTTTGATAGTTGATCTGTTCTTTACGTAGAACATTTATATCATTTTTGGATTTTATATTATTGCTCAATTTATATTAATTCTGTTGCTCGCTATTTGCATTAACCCGTGGTTTGGTAATCATCGACTCCGACCAACGCATGCTAACGGAGGCAGACTGTATATATTTTATTTTATTGTATTTCGGAAATTAAAGTTTATAAATTAATATTATTTTACTAGAAAAAGTTAAATGACCCATCTTCAAAAGGAATTTTAATGAATAATTCAAATCAGAAGGCTTTACTTATCTTAATGAGCTTAGTTTTGTTTTTGCATTTTAACTATCTTTTCTACCAACTTTTCCTTAAACGTTTGGTACTAACAGCCGCAGATTCCGAGGCCTAATTATATTCATAAAATTACGAATTTTTTTAAAAAAAAATGACACTGAGAATCGTATTGCATCTAAATGTTTAAGAGAAAAACATCTTCAAACAGTCGCGAAGCAAATATGGAGTTTGCTATATGGAGGAGTTGAACTGTGCATTATTCAGGCAAATATGGAGTTAGAAAACATAAGATGGTATTAAATAAAAGGAAACTTTTTTTGTGTATAAAAAATGTAAATAAATTTTAAATTTATTGCATTGTAAATACTGGCTTTTGATAAAAACATAAAATTTTAAAAAGGGTAACAATATAGCGGTAATAGATGGATATAAAATAGAGAGAAAAAGTGCCTAAAATTTATACATATAAATATAAGCTTTGAATTTCATGGATAAAAAAAGAAACCAATAATGAAACGAGAACTTTGTTTTCCCGAAAGGCATTGTGCCAAAAAAAAAAAAAAAAAATTCGAATCCGATTATCTTCATGGGCTTACCTACTTAGGTAGAAAGGGGAATTATGATCCCAAGAAACCCTAAAGATCTGTTTCTTTTCCTTGGGTTTCTGTCTTTGGTAAACATGGGTGACGTGCCTCCGGGATACTCTAATGATCATTTTCCATTTCTTTATTTCTCTCCACATTTTTCAAACTTCTAGATTACAGTTTCTCCTTGTTTGGCGCAGCATAGCCACATCGGTTCTTGCGCCATTAAACTTCATCATCATTCACATTCACATTAGAATTAAAATTCTAATTTGCGCCCCTTTTCGCTCATCTTTTTTGAACTTTAACATTTTTTTCTGGCCATTAAATATTTCTCGCATCTGGCATTGAATTTAATCATAAACACTCTACCCTATCATTATTTCTATTTTAAAAGCTTTTATTTAATTTACTATTTCATATGTATCCCTTCCCAGTTCAAAATTTGTACTCTAGTTTTAACCCACTTGCCTCGAATATCATCCGATGCATGTGAAATTTTGAATACATGCATAACACCGAAGATAATGCAATACAATGGTATATACTCAAGTAATGACTGACTTAAGGGGGTGCTGGGGGCTCTGCCCAGGCACTTAACTAAGTCCAATTGAATCGATATTTTGCACACACTCCTATAGATCAAGTAATTGCTTTTAGCCTTAAATGTCCGGATTAAAAAGAAATAAATACGTATTACAATATAAGTTAAAAAAATTATTGGGTTATTATTTAAAGATGAACTAAAATATATAAAAATAATTTTTAAAATGAAAAATAATATGTAATTTAGAAAAGCTTGAGGGTGTTAATACTTCTTATGGCCTCATTATATATATACAAGTAACTATGGTACTTAATTTACCAGATATTCCCTAGATATTCTAGTTACGCACCTCAAGCCTTCATAAATTATATATTATTTTACATTGGAAAAATAATTTTTTTAAATGTAAAAAGTAGTCCATCTTCAAATAAATGTTTAGTTAAAAAAAAAAGAAGAAAAAAATTTTTTTTTTACTTATATTGATCCGCGACTGTTTTAAAGTTTATAAGAACTTTCGGCTTTTTGTACATTTCTTAATCTTATAATATTTTGTTTAAGGTTACAGTATTCAAGGCTTAGTTTTCACTTGCGTCAGTGTTGGTTAGTTTATCATAAAAATTTTATGAACTACAAAATTTTTAATTTATAATTTCGCAGTATTTGTGACAAGGAAGGCTCAAAAAGTATCCGTGCTAAGAATGGGAAATGAGACTGGAGTTACTCACTGTAGAATTGTCCAGAACTCCCTCTCTATTTCTCTAATAAATTCACAAGTTATAATGCTCTTTGCATTCCAACAAATCGTCGCGATTACTTTCCCGTTCGTCTTCGCCTTCTTTGAACGTGATTCATTGCTTCAATTATTGCTTGGTTTCCAGTACATAATAATTATCTAGGTCTCCGCGACGGTGACAACGGCTCTCAAAATGATGACTATTCAAATCGGTAGCAATCAATTATTGATTGGCACATGATGGCTGCCAATCATTGAATCAGGGTCCGGTTTTCTTTAGCGACGTTTGACAGATGATAGTGCATATAGTACAACCAACTTGCCGTTGCATCTCCGTCTGCCGTTAAAACTAGATACTTTTTTAACTGTAATCGTTCATCTTCATTACGCAAAAATATATTAGACCTTTAGAAAAGTGAACTTAAATATATAATAATACATTTTTCATATCATTTAATATTAATTGTACAATATAGTTTCCGCCGTTACTAGGACTGCTCTACAAATATTCTAGATGGGTGGTTCATGAGCTGAGTGAGAAAAATTTGATTAATCGAATCATCATATGCATAACTCTGCTTGCTCAGAACAAAAACGAACCCATCTTCGACCGGATAATAACTGTTGATGAAAAGTGGATGGTGTGCTTACGAAAATAATGTGGAACAAAGCGTGCTGGAAGCCCGGGCAACCTGACCTCTCCATCTCTAAGCTGAGCTTGAACCTGAATAAGAGAATGCAGTGTATCAGAAGGGAAGTCCAAGGACCAATACATTATGAGTTTTTGAAATTTAACGATAAGTTGTCAGGAAATGATAATTGATACTGTCAGCAAATAATTATTTAAACAAAGCAATCAAAGAATAGTTTGTTGTCATTATGTTTATTTATATGTTATGATTGTTATGAGAAGCAACTCAAGGGCTATTGGTGACGGACCTCCTAATTTTAAACCTCGGTCAACTGACGAAGACGACAACTTCCACACCACGCCAATGAGTGGATTTGATACCTCGTTCAGATTTAACATGTATCAGCCACACTACACTGCTGGTCTTTTGTTGCATAAGGGTTCTGATCCACAACCCGACGAAAACAACCCTCCCGCGAGTCCACAGCATGATCTCTAGGCTACCATACCTTTAAAAACAGAGTCCGATGAGTTCATATGAAACATATAATATTCTATCAAGTACATCAATCTGCTTTTGCGAATCGTCAGAAATCGTTGAGCTAAGCTGGAAAGTTCTTTCGAATCCATCCTACTCCCCAGACTTATCACCCTCTGGTTATCATTTGTTTCTCTCCGTGTAAAATTTTTCGAAGGAAAAATTTCTAAACTGTAGCAAATGTCAGTCAAAGCACTAACTGAGTTTTTCGCATTTTTCCAAAAATTGTACAAACAAATTACCATCACCATTGCTAGAGGTCATAGATAACGACAAAAATTATATTGTATGGTAAATATTTTTAAATATATGAAAAATGTATTATTTTCTTTCACTTTTCCTAACTTCCAGTAGATCTAATATTCGCTTCCTTAGTACTAGTTCTAAAATGAGAGCGTATATGGGTTTTTATTTTCTTGAGTTTTTTCAATAAGACGTCAGAGTTGACGAAAAAATATATTTACCTTTTTTTTTAAAGATCAGTTAAATTCGAGTTTTCCCCCTAGGTACTTGTGGAAAGCGAGTAAAATCTCGATTATCTTAAACTGCGAAGGTCTCGCGTGTTCGCTGCTCATTTCCTCATTAGAATAATCAGGAGAATAATAATCACTTTTAAGAATAATGCCTTCCTTTTTTTGGCATTGTCCTGCTTGGAACTGTAATTTCAAAGCTTGCTTTTATTGTATGTATAGTTAAAGAGAGAATTATTTTTAGAGCAGTTATGTAAGAAACAAAATCAAGTACAATGTGTGGTGCTAAATCAGGAAGAGAGAGTTTTGTTTTTAGTTTCCCGGGAAAATTTCTGACGCACGTCATGTTCATTAATTATACTTTAGTTATTTTCGCTAAATAATCCCGGGTGGTCATAGAAGCGAGCTCATGGTCGGTGTTGTTTCCATCGAGTCATGAGTTCGAGTCCTGATGTTACTAAAACTCATCGTGTTAGGGGAAGGGTATGCACGTTAGTTTTAAGTGGCAGTGGTGGCCTAGGGGTCATGGTCGATGATTCTCGGCCGGCATTGTTTTCGTCGAGTCGTGGGTTTCAGCCCTGATGCCATTAAAGACCTGCCATATAGCGCGGCTGATGCTCATTAAATTTCTCGAGGCTCCAAGTCCTCTCTTTGACATGGAATGAAAGTTAAGAGAGGAAAGGGTTCAAGTGTGGTCCTCAATACTTGGCCGATGTTCAAAATTACGATGTCCGTCGCTAATAGCACTAGTGTTGCTTCTAGAGCAACGTTAATAAAACCAACCAACCATCTAAATGTGACATTCATAATCAATCAATCAATTAATTAAATACTTCCTTTTTTTATACATGAAAAGTTTTCTAAATGAAAGACAGTTTTCGATTATAATTTTAAATATTTATTTTTTTGCAATTGTATTTAAAGAGAATGCAAATCTAAACAATTTACAACCTGATACAAAATGATTACAAAATATAATTTCGATTTTTTTATGGTTTTAATTTTCAATAAATATGTTAATTCGTTCTATATATCTGTATAACAGTGCGTTATTATTATTCCCCCCCCCTTTTTGCGTAGAAATTTCTGAATTCATAAACACAGGAAAGGTTTCTAAATCGTTAACTTTATGGATTCCTAAGTAAAAAATTAGTTCAATGTTTTAACTAAATTACATTAGTCTTTCAAAAATGGAGATTTAATTAAGAAACGTTAAACCATTACTTTTAACGATAAGTCTTTGGCGGAATCAGTATTCATGTCCCTAGATATCTTAAGTACATCATAATATACCTTATGAAGATGCAGTGTATATTTTTGGGATATACTTGTTGTGTTATTAGATCTTATCCATGGCGGAGAAATTTGTGTAGAGAGAAATGTTTTTTAAATGAAGTGATATTAAAATATATAGAATGAAGAAACCAGCTTGAGTTTCATCATAATTATTTAACGTATGTTTTGCAAGTATATAAAGTCATTTTCGGCTAAATTTTTATTTCTTGAAACAAAATAGATTTTTTTAGAAGTGAATTAATGTTTTTCTTTTCTCCGGAGGTCTTCTAAAATAAGAATTTAATATGAATGTTTATAAATTTGAAATTGATTACAGCTAAATTTTTAATTAATTCTTTTACAGTAATTTATGCAGTAATATTTAAAATAATCTGATGCAGTTATTTATTTGATGCATGTACAAGCGAATTAATAAAACTGAATTGTTAAATAAATAAATTTGTCTAACAATTATATATATTTGTGCTGTAAATAACGTAAATTATAACATTTATGTTATTATAAATTAAAACTGAAGTCTTGTTAAAAGAAATTTTAATCCCTTTTTGTTATTCTATTATATCCGAATATTTTTTTAATATTAAGATATATTTCAAATAAAAATTTTCTAAAGTGAGTTAATATTTCTTTTCTCTGCTCATAGATGGCGCGACTGTAGCTACCACTGCTTGCAAATCCTGAGCGGAAGGGCCTTATTGTACTGCTGCCACCTCGAATCCGTGCAATCCAAGCTCATGGAGGAAGCACACCTCAAAATTTTAGTTTCAGCGTTAGATTCCACCCATGATCCAGTAGGTCTTACACTTAATTCGTTCTTTTTATTCTAATTAAACCTTTTCCTTGAGCTATTAATTTTCAAAAAGCTTACCAAACAAAAGTATAAACTGTTTACAAATATTTTATGAGAACTCAATCAGTACTCATTTTTGAACTAAAATATTTAAAAGACGTTTTAAACTTTTTCATAATTTTATTATTTACTCCATGACGTAGTTTAGCTCAATCAGTACGTCACGAAATGCTTGAGATTAATGACATCTTTAAAGGCTTCACATATTGTAATTTTTAATTTCGCTGTTAATAATAAGAGGTCATTTCGCTGCGATGTGTTATTTATGGTAATTTGTCAAAATAAGAACGCAATAAAATTGAATTTTAAAATTGTAAACAAAAGTGTGTGCCATGCAATTCAGAAAATTATTTGTATTCGAGTTTTTCTCAACATGTGATTATAGAGGATTCTGGCTCGATTTCTTCAAAATCTGCTTTATCCAGAGAATTGGAATGTTCCTTATTATAAAGTGAGGCTATTTCCTTTTGCAGTCATACGAAATAGTTGAACGTAGAAAACAGTCTAGCAAACCTTAACAAATTGTAGATATTTACAATATTTGGTTAAAAATTAAGATACAAACTTAAATCCTGAAATTTAAAATTTTCAAAATTTTATTTATATCAAAGTAGGGAATCATAATTATAATCAATGCATTGAAAGCTATGTTTCTGAACAAGAACTCAGTTATTTTTTAAAATTGTAAGTGCAGTAGATTTTATGCCAGATGTACCTACAAGTAAACTCTCGACTACATATATAAATAAAGCTGTTAATTAATTGCTCATACATTATTATTTATGCTTATAAGCGTAATTCTTTTTTATATGAATATACACAGTGCTCTAATACCGCAGTGTGAAATTATGATTTCCATTACTTTTAATATTAAAAATAATAACACCGGTAAAAAACGAGATTTTTGAACATGGGTTTTCTTACAAACTCCAAACTTTGCGTAACATAATTTTGTTAAACCTTAAATTTTAAGAGTTAAAGGGAACGTTGAATCAAATTGAATTTATTCATTTTTTTTTTTTTTTTGTTTTAATTAATTTATTTTATTATTCGATGTGTATTGAATTTATCATCTAAAATAAATAAATATGTGTAAAATTTTTAGCTCAATTAAGCATTATGTTAATTAGTTATGCTACATGTAATTAAAATGAAAGCACACAATAAATTATTAAACGACGGATTTGGCGACTTGGCGTAAAATTTAATTCTTCTTTAAATAATTAGTTTTAATCAATTAAATTTTATTAATCATGATAAAATTATTGTACTGCCATCCAAAACTTTTTTTATATATATAAATTTCATCTCAATTGAACACTTTAAAATGTGAGAAAAAAGCTTTTTAAATTTTGAACTAGACAAAGTTATTATGTGAGTTAAAGAAAACACATTAAAAATGAGAATTACTTAAATTTGGTAGTAAATTGAGCGTATTTTTCTTTGTCAAAGGCGTTTCAGTTGTCTTAATATTTTCTGTTTCTCTTTTTTTCATTGAAGAGAATTACCTTCAGCTAGGGGACGCGGTAGTCTAGTGGTAATAGTCGCTGACAGCGTTGCTTTTGTCAAGCGGTGGGTTCGAGTCCTTTTGCCCTTAAAGACATGTTGTGTAGCAGGTGATGTGAAATCTGATCGAGTTCTCAGTCCTCTCGTTGGTGTGGTTTGGAGAGATAGGTAACAGATTAGGGTTCGTCCTCATCACTTAACCGACTTTTAAAATTACGAAGTCTGCCGCCAATGGCCCTGTTTTGCTTCTCATTGCGAAGTTAATAAACAATCATATCTAGGCTCTCTCTTTCCTTGTTACATAAAGGAGAAAAATAATACATATTTTGAGAAAAACTCTGCTGTCTATCTTTGAAATATTTTCAATAATCAGAATATTTTCCACCATTACAAGCAGACATTTTCTCACAAAAACACCACCATTACAAGCACCATTTCCACCATTACAAGCACGATTTACCATTATAAGCATTCACAGTCTCACAAAAATGTTCGATTCTGTAAAAATTATTAGCCACCCAAGAGGCTATTGTTTTAGTTGGATCACTTTTTGGCGTATCAAATCACTTTTCAATTTTTTATCGTTTGCTTCAGTTTTAATTACATTTAGCTTAAATATATTCAATTTAATAATTTATCTTTCGTTATAATTTTAATTATATGTAGCTGATATGATATTCAATTGAAGAATTCATCGTTTCCTTTAATTTTAATATCGGAAAAGTTTATTATTGTCCCTTTCTCGGTATTTCATTGTTTACTTTAATTCTTATATTTAAATGAGTAATTTAATAATAATTATAAAAATAAAAGCGCACCTTGGATGGCTAAATCTGTCCTTTGCAAAACTTTGCACAGAATTTTTTTTTTTAACTTGTTTAAATTTAATTTTTGCTGTAATCTCTAAGATAAAACGTGTTATTATTGATAAACGCATGCAAAATTAATCAAGCGTTTCAATAATAATATGAATAATAAGTAGCTATAAAACACTACTGAGTAGTAGGATTAAAATTAAAATACAAAGATATTTAATTTAGTTTGTGTATAATTAGTTTCATTTAGATACCATTAGGTGCTACAATTAATTAATTAGAAAAAAAGAGGTTTATGTAGAATTACATTAAAACTAATCTTATTTTTAACATTATTGTAATAGGATTAGTACAAGTATGCCTGCTAGGTACTCTTTTCGCTATATTTATTGATAAAAAGTTATAACGAAAAGCGAAATTCAATTCACAAAAATATTTGTTTCCTGCCGATACTTTATTTTTTTTCACTGTTGGAAACGCATTGAATTCCAAATTGGACAATAATAGAATTTGCATTCCTGAACAGTTTTTTCTCTCTCTAATTAGAAAAATATCTGGCAATCTCGGCTATCAGTTCAAATGAATGAGTTCAATTAATTCCTCGATTATATTTTTTTCTCAAAATATACTCTTTTGAAGTCCGAGTGATAGTGACATTGAAATAAACTGAAATAAATTTTATTGCAGTATTTATTTCTGTTAAAGGCATGACTGACTGTTTTAATTAACGTCACACAAGAAGCAACACGGGAGCTTCTGGCGACGGACCTCTTAATTTGGAGCCTCGTTCAAGTGATGACATCTGAGATGGCTCCACCCTCTCCTAGTTTCTAGACCACGCCAATGGGAAAACTTTGGGCCACGTTAGATTTAACTTACATCAATCTCTGGTACATGGCAGGTCTTCAGTGGCATCAAGGCTCGAACCCACGATTCGACGAAAAGCACCGGCCGCGAGTCCGCGACTATGACCACTAGGCCACCGTAGCTACATTAAATGCATGAACTGAAGTACTAAGTAGTTAGAACAACAATGTTTACGATTTCAATCTAAAAATGTTCACTGAAATTAATTTTTGACAAATTTAATGGAACTCAAAAAATATTTAAAGGAGATTTTCCAAATTTATAGAATTAGTTATATCATTAAAATTGTTTCGGTATTCCTCAAATAAAAGTACTTTTTCCACTTTTGCTTTTATGTATTCCACATAATGAGTACGTGTATTCAGGTGCTACTTAATTCAGTACAAAAAAATTTCTGAGTCGATAATCATCTGTGAACAATTGCAATATATATTCTTTTTTTCCTTTACTTTTTTAAAATTATCAGAAGTCTAGTTTGTTTTTCGGGGGACAAAACCTCAAATCGATAAAATGTTCTCAGAAAGTTAATTTCTATAAAAGTTCTCACGCACACACACAGAGAAAAAGGTATCAGAAAACCATATATTCCATCAAACACTAGGAATGGAAAAGAGAACCAGAACAAAATGGGAAAAATAAACAAAAATTAACCATTTATTCAACTTCAAAAAACCTCATTCAACTTCAAAATAACTGTATTCAAAATAAAAACTTCTATTCAACAGTTAACAAATCTTTTTAAACCAAACAATAGACTTGTGTGTGTGTGTGTGTGTGTGTAAAAAGAGAAATTATAAAAGCAAAAATTACAAATAAAAATCAGCGAAAGGAAAAAAAAAAATGATGGAAATACAAAAAAAAAAAAAAATGAGGCACAAAATGTGTGTATGAAAAATTAGAATCATTACATCAGAGACAATAGAAATAGCAAAATCAAGATCAATTATTAAATCAAATCAACAAAATGTAAAATAAAATGAACAATCATACAAATTACACAAACTAGGCCAAAAAATGAAAAATGAAATCAGTTAAAGGGCTGTGTGTTGTGATTTTGAGCGAGGAGCATGCAGTCTGACTTTCATGCCAAATATCTTTTCGTAACCATTTCATTTTAACACATGCTATTGTTTCTCATCACTGTGGTATGATGATTTACTCAAAGTTATGGACACGCATACTTAAAAAATGAAAAGGGTCCTTTAAAGCTCTGAATAAGATTAATTTAGACACAGTCATGTTTGTGAATCTGCAATTGGTTTGAATAGATCAGCGGTGTTTCGGATAGATATCTACGTCGGATTGACGATAAGGGCAGATGTGAGATTCAATCACTCTGATAATTATAAATCATGGTCAAGTTTGATCTTAGATCGTACACGATATCCGTGTTTTATGTTTACTCTTTACTTCAACGACGCACCACTCCGTGATAATTTTGGGTATTCAATCTACTGGTGAGCTTTTGTTTTTTTACTCCGTAATCGAATGTATTCGATTTTATTAGCAAAAACCTCAATAAGGCATAGTTGAAGGACCTGAAAAATCGATTAGAATAGCTTAGTAACGTCTCAAAAGCAAAATTTGCTGAAAGTCTAATCATTATTTGCTGGCCAATAACAAAAGAATGAACGAGAAAAGATTTTACATTTGAAAGAAAAAATCTGCCAGATGATATTTAGCACAAACAGAAGAAACCATGAATATCCAGAAAATGCAGACAAGTTAATTTTCGAGTAATAAAAAACTTATCTCAATAGACAATCCGTCGTACTTTAAAAAGGAACATACAACACTCTTAAAAAGCAAATTTAAAAGTAAAGATTGATTTGATTGTTTAACGTTTTTCTGTATTTCACT
>BMAW01020911.1:344247-385523 GCA_019974015.1 Nephila pilipes | reverse complement strand
TATAGCCCTCATGTTGTTTCTCTATGCAATATCATTATATATATATATATATATATATATATATATATATAATAAAAAAACTAAACTAAAACGTTTATAAACTCACTACAGTTACTAAAAAAGACATTCATTTTTCTGTTTGTATTATTTTCTCTCGAAAAGTACCATCATTTCAGAGTATAATTTTATCGTCGAGCAATTCGGAGGACCAATATTTTTAAAAAATTTTTGCTATTTATTTAAGTCTCAATGCGGTTGAAAAGCGGATTCATGTCTTTGGTTCTTTTTTCAGCAACTTCTGTGCCTTGTTCTGCAAGCTGTCTGCATCCTGTCCATGAATCCGGCTTTCCACCGCGCCCTGTCGGAGTCCGGCCTCCTGGACTACCTCACCCAGCTGCTGCTGCCTTCGGACGAGTGGTACTACACGAACCACTCTACCCAGTACGCGCGCTACGTCAAGCACCACGCCGCCAGGGTACTCGTCTACCTGGGACAAGAGCTTCACATCAAGATCAACATTTTCGACACATTCGGTAAGAATTCGTTTCTCCCTCAAGTTTTTCCTCTTCCATGTGGCCGGCGTTATTTTCGTCGAGTCCTGATGCCACTTAAGATTTTCAGTGTCGTGGGGATGATACACTTTGATTTGGTTGAGGCTGCATGTCCTCCCATTGTCGTGGCGTAGAAGTTTAGTGAAGAAGGTCTAGCTCAAATGTTGTACTCGTCGCTTGATCAAAGTTCAAAATCCTGAGGTCTGTCACCATTATACCTCATTTTGCTTCTTACAGCAATGTTAATAAACAGTCAATTCAGTAAGATATTGAAAAAAAATAATTGTAAAAAGAAATTTGTAGGAAGTAATTAATGTGTGCACACACCCTGTCTATTTGTATGATTGTTTACTGCAGGACCAGTGGCACCATAGGAATTTCTTCAATAAGTGTTATTACGTCTCCAGAATATACACTCAATTTCTTGTAAATGTGGTGCAACAATCTAGTATTCGTACGTCTACAACAGAAATGAAAGTCTGCAGAAGCGCGATTCCAGAAACTTCTAAAAATTTGTTGCACATTGTTGCAATATATTTAACTGTTCCTGCAGATCATTGTACAAATCAGGTTTATTCCAATACCTTTAGATTTGTCTTTTGGTGCGACTTTAATTGATATCCGAATGTGATACGTTACGTTTAGATCTATGGATTGGGGTGATGATGGAAACTCGGGTTAATGTTTAGATTACTATTATGCCCCACCAGACACTGGTGTAGAAGTGAATTATCATATGCCCATTGGTATGATAAACACAGGACATGTACGAGTGTACCTGATCTGAAAGAACGCTCACAATCCGGTATCCCATCACAATAATATTGCGGGGTCTTTGTGATTTCCAGCCAAACAAACTTCGCCCCGTTATGGACTCCCAAAACTTATGTCTGCCTGATAAAGATAGAAACACGATTTGTCATATCTCGCTTCTTTCCCCCTAAAATCAAATGCTTTGCGCAAGAGGGACGCATATACCTTTGTACGGAATCGTGATCTTAAGACCTATTTCATGCAGATTGTGTGTTACACTGTACAGATGCTGAAGCTTGTTCTGAGACCGTTGCTAATCCATTATGGGAAATAAGGCTTAGCAGAAAACATTTTTCACTCTCGTCCGATGTCTTTTTACTATGACAATGATGTAACTTAGCTATTTCGCAGTATTCTTGAAGGTATGAGTGAAAATTATGATATCGCGTTTAAAATCGCTTAGATCATTATACTTTGTCTTTCTCCATCTACTCCAATTGGTGTAGGTTGCGTTAAATGATAGAATAGCTAGAAAGTGCTATTTACACTAATTTATAGCAACTGTTTGAAATATTGTGGAGGATATCTATCGTAGGATATAGTGCTTGTGTTGCACTCACATTTGCTATACAAATATAACATTTCTAAGTGCTAGTTGCATGCTAGTATAAGTGGTTACAATTTTCTCGGACACGACGTTCTAATCTAATATTTAATACATCTCTAATCTCTCTTCTCTTCATAAATTTTGTTTTGAATAAAATTGGCCACACCTTTTTCAAAACCACGATGCACGATCTTTTATTTTGGTTTTGGTAGCTGAATCAATAATCTCATCAATTGGTCACTGATCACCCCAACTGAGAAAGGAAATTTCACCTGAAATCTGTAGTACTGGTGTGGGGGTGTTTTGGGTTCTCAGGAGATCGGACTTTATGAGGTTAAAACGTGACCTAAAAGTTCTTGGGAAAATAGAAATGTCGCTTTCCTTTTCGCTCGAGTCCAGCTGTCTTTAATGAGGATCTTGTCGGGATCTAAGGGGGATCACTAACGAACTTATTATGTGGGTTCACAACGCTTATTAAAGTAGAGTTTTGGCATGACCTTCTCTTGTACAAATCTTTATGGCATTTGATTGTATAGTTCGGGTAAATTACCTTCTCACTAATATCTTTAGAGTTGAGTTTATTGAGTTGCTAAATAGAAAAGAAGTGGATAGTTCTATTTATTCAAAACAGTAACATTAAGTATAAGCAGACTGTAAATAATTAGTTCAGTACGTAATATCATAGAGTAATCGAAATAAAAACGTACATTTTGATAATCTTGAATCAGAATTTTAAAACCCAGGTTACGTCTGATCAAAGAAATTTTTTTTCAGAAACTAGTCTTTGGTGTGAGACACATTTTAAAATTAATGTTTAGATTCTTAGTATTGTTACATAACCATGGCAAAAACTAAAAATGTTAAATTAATGCTGCCTATGTGCACCAAAACATTTGATTTTAAACTTTTTGAAGCAGTTAAATTAATTTACCTTCTTAAGCAATGATATTAATGCTATTCTATGAAATGTTTTTTTTTCTATTATTTGGTATTTCACAACCTTGTTCATGGTTTTTATTTCTATTTTATCTTTTCTCTGAGAAATATAATACATGTATGATAAGTTACCATGCTTTATTCTTAACTCATCTAAGTGTACACAAATGACACCACTTATAGAAACACTTCTAATAGTTAACATTGTTCATGCGTAATCTTTTTCTGTCATTGTACAAAATAAGCGGTTTAGAAACTTTTCCTCCAAAGTAAACAACATTCTTAAAAAGATTCAAAAGAAGATGTTCGTGAAGAAGAAGGAACACGAGTAATCAGAGAGCGAAAGCATCATTTTCGAAGCGTATACTTTTTGATCGAAAGTAACAAAAGATTGTTTTTTTTCTGCAGACGATACAGATGTCACACACGATTCCCCGGAAGACGACTACATTCGGAGAACCTCCCTGACGCCCACCACAAAATCGTCTGCGTCCCTCGAGTATCTTACTCTGCAGATGCTGAAAGACATTCAGGTATTCTATTTCTGCTTTTCGAAAAGTTCCTCTTTTTGCCCAGAAATCGTTCCATCGAATAAAAGAATTTTGTTCTTTCAGAAGAAGATGCGAATGACAGACCCCTGGGACACCCTGAGGCGAGGTAAGAACTTTTGCTGCTTCGTTTCATAAAGAAGGAAACTTTCTTCTTTTTTTTAATATCGTTTGGCTCAAAACATTTTATGCCGGAGAAGATAATTGCGTTCCATTTATACGATTTATAGGAGACAGGAGATGATAAAGTGTAAAAAAAATAAATATAAGATTGTAAATTTTTACTGGCAGCAGTTTTAAATGAAATAAACGTAGTTTTTCTCCCAAATATATAAATTTAAAAGGATGTTTTGATACAGATTCAGCGACAGAAAAGTAGTTCGGTGACAGTAAAAAGAAAACTAGTTTTATTTTTTATATGATAAAAATGGCTCAAACTTTCAGTTATGTAATATTTTGACTGTAACTGTCCTGATTATAGTATTCCGATAATATAATTTGTTTATGTACTTGTCAATTTATGTTTTAAGAAAGCTGAAAACATTTGATCCTCAGAGTGCATTAATTTTATAGTAGTTGTAATAATTAATTGCAAATAATTAAATTAATATACTTACCATTAATAAGGTAAATATGTAACAAAATAACCATTAAGATTGAAATTGCAGCTTATTACTGATTTAGAATAATTACAAGCCAGTAACGTACATGGCAGGCGGAGGAACGTGAGGTCCAGACACTAATTATTATATTCTTTCTTAAAACATTGTTTATCTCTGAAATAGTCACGTTACTAACCGGTACATGAGTGGTCGCCTCATATATGTGAGAGACACGATTTATATTTTAGTATTTCATGTAGTTCATTTCAGGTTATGGGATGAATAAGTACACAAAACTCAGAACGGACCATTCAATTACTTTCTAAAACCTTGGGAAGTATACTTCCACCACAGTTGTCTTTCTCTATAAAGGGACCTCGGAGCAAAAAACATTTAAGCCCAACATTTTTCGTAAAGTAAAAAAAAAGTTACAAATACGAACATATATTACTAATGCATGTTTATTTAAAGCACGTTTTTGTTTTTGCTAATACATTAATTACTTCAGAAAAATTACAATGTTTTACAATTTTTTTCAATGCTTAATACTCGTATAGAAAGTGCATTTAAGCGTTATGAAAACATGCTCTATTAAAATGTTCCGTTTCTTTCGGGATACTCGGTTTGTGGCTGTGGAAGCCTAGTTGTCATGGTCACGGACTCGCGGCCAGCTGTTTAATCGAGTCGTAGGTTCCAGCCTTGATGCCACTAAAGACCCACTGAATAGCCGGGGCTGATGCCAATTAAATCTATCGGGGCTCAAAGTCCTCCCAATGGACGTGGAGTGAAAATTAGGAGAGGGGGTTCCCAGCACTTGACCGAGGTTCAAAATTACGAGGTCCTTCGCCAATCCTTCTCGTCTACTTCCATCTCAGCTATTGAACAGTGCAGACGTTTTATTTGTTTACTCCTTCCTTCGGTAAACTCGAGATCACAATTTTTTGCCGAGGCCTCTTCTAGAGTTTCTGGCTTGGCTTCTCAAGTCATTGCGTGCTCCTATTCGAGCTCCTGCTTCCGTTTACCATCACTGACTTTAGTTTATTTATTTATTTTTATGTGGGGTGTTGAATATTATATCTCCTGTTTCCTTGGGTGATTTCAATTCCAAAAATTATAAGCTGTGGTACTTACCTGTTATAGAACCTATTATTGTCTATGTGTTTGTGGTGCTTACCTGTTATAGAACTTATTATTGTCTATTAATCTAATCTCCTCGCAAATTACTAAGTTAAACTCCATTCAGAGAATTTACCTTTTAAAAATTACCAAGGCCTATAGGACGTCTCCCACTACTGTTTTGCAGGTGATTGCCGAGGTTCCTCCTATTCATCTTACCCTAAAATTTCATTTCCTTAAATATCTAAATTGCAAGCAGCATAATTCCAACTTTTTCACCTGATTAATAATATCACATTTGACTCAAAAATATCTCACTGAGAGCTGTTCGTCCTGAAAAACGAATTCTTTTTCTTAACAAATTTTCGGGACTCTCCGAGTGAAAGATTTACACCGATGGATCAAGGATCGGGTCCAAAACTGGGTTCGCCGTGTGTGTCTTCCACTGGGGGGTCCTAAATAAAGTCTACATGTTTAAGCAAAATATTTATAATTCAGTTTTCCAGGTCGAGCTTTCGGTGATTGGATTTGCCGTTTTGTGTGCCATCTCTCATAACTTCAAAGTTTCTGTTTATTCCTACAGTTTATCATCAATATTGCTACTGCAGAGTACCAGAAATAAATCGGCTTTTATTAATACCCTTAAAAATTAGCAACTTATCCTGATTTTTACTATTTATACTGAGTTCGGTCCACGTCGGAGATTATTATAACGAAACCACAGATTCATTTGCAAACTCGCTTTCACTTATACTGAGAGAATGTCCCTGCTCCTCGGCCTCATATAGTTATGATTTTAAGAAATAAGCTTCTTTCTGACTCTTAGGTCTGGTGGTCAACTTGTAATACTGGTATTCGGGTTCAATCCTATATTCCTAGACCGAATTTGAGTTTTTATACAGATTCTGGTTTTATTACTCGCTTCTTAACTGGTCATGGTCATTTCATTTCTTATTTAAATCGCTTTAATTTTAAAAATGCAAATTTAAGTCTCTGTGGCTCTGTTGGAGATGCTAACTACTACGTTTTCTCTTGCCCTTTTACCAGAGATTTTCATTCAAAATGTCCTGCTGTTGAAGCGAAACATATTTGGCCGAAATTCGTGAGTGAAAATCCGTACTTGCATTCTAAGCTTAAATCCTGTATTCTTACAGCTCGTAAAATTACCCAATAAATTTTCTTATTGTTTCAAATTTTTATTATATTTCATAATATTTTAATTTTCCCTTATTGTGTAATTGTATATATATGTTCGTATTTTTGTTTAGCATTTCATTTCTGTTCTCGAAGTTGTGGACGCTTTTGTATTGTGCCATTTAACCTGTTATGCCACTTATAACTGCAAGAAAATTCCAACTGTTAGTTGTTGTTGTTTTTCTTCTTATGTTTCTGTCATGAACATGTTCTGTTGTGTAAATATATTGTACACTTTATTTAACCTTGATATCGAAATTATGTAAAATCTTATGTTAATTTGTCAATAAATGCTGAGTGCGGGGGTGATTATCTCCCGGGGAGCTCATTTGCAGCTCTAAACCCTTTGGGTGAGCTCGGTCTCCTTGAGTATTTGGCCAATAACCATCGTGTTGCTTCTAGTGCGACGTTAATAAAACCAAAAAAAAAAAAAAAAAAAATTGGGGTTCTTGGAAGTTTCCCAAATCAAACAACAAAAACTAACCATTCGCATCATCAAGAATTAGTTTGAAGATTGTCGAAATTCATAGATCTACTATAATAATATTTACGATAAAATGAACTTAACGTCATACTGACAACTGTAGGAATATTGTCAAGTTTTCCTGTGCAAGAGTACATTATTTTAATTCGTGATGATGTTGGGGCCCCGGTGTATAGAATCCGCCATACCTCCCAGATGGCCGACCCTGCTTACCACCAATTGCGATCCGAGAACAAGATACTTTTGCAAAGCTTGAAGTACCCCATTGTGTTTTGTTATCTGTTTTTTGAAACTTTATGGAAAGTAGTATGCACAAATATTTAATTTAGTCTTCATCTATACAGACGAGATACATCTATTTTACGATTCCTTTTACATATTATGGTATTTACAAGTTATATATTGTAAATATCATGTAGTGCAACGTAAAAAGAATTTTCATCGTTAAAAACCCAATTTTGATAATTCAACCTTCCCATCAAAAAAGGATATTGACAATCAAATTAGTTTTATTTAATAAGCTAAATGGTAATTTGTTTTCTTAAATCATCCCCAATATCAAAATTATTTTAATATACCATAATTAGAAAAAAAAATGGGCCTAAAAAAGGCTTAATTTTCAAAAAAAAAAAAAAAAAAAAAAATTATTTACTATAAATGAATAAGAATATGTGTTTGAAATTAGTTTTACGCAATGCGCTTTATCAATTACCTATCACGAAATAAAACCATATATGAGAGATTTCGGATGGTCACGGCAGCCTAGTGGTCATGTTCGCGAATTCAAAGTCAGTGTTGCTGCGTCGTGTCAGGGGTTTCGGTTCTGATGCTAATAAAAACCCGCCGTGTAGCGGGGCTGCTAGATAGCTAGTCTGTCGAGGCTCTAAGTCCTTCCGTTGCCGTGACGTGCAAGTTTGGAACGAAGGAAACAGCTCAAGTGTTGTCCTCTCACTTGACGGAAGTTCAAAATTGCGAGGTCCATCAGCATTAGTGATCGTATTGCTTCTAGGTGCTAGGTTAAATAAACAGTCAATCAAAAATTTGAGTGATTTGACGCGACTATTGTAGTGTTAAGATGAGAAAATATAAAAACTTTCTAAGATTAATATAATCTAGAGCCCCCGCTCTCCAAAGAAAATTCTGTAAACAACACTGCTACAAGAATTGTTAAAAGAAAATCTTTATACACACATAATATACTTTATATAGTCAAAATGTATTCAACCATAATTTTTCGTGAATGTACAGAATGGTGCCGAGGAGGCATAACACACTATACATATTTCTAGGCAGTCCTAATGCAAGTACGTGAATTTTTCCCTGCCGGCAAAAAAAGAAAGATAAGAAATAAATGTTAATTATAGAAATTAAGAAATGTAAATAAACGCTATCGTGTATTCGTTTTTTCCCCCTCAAAATGCAGAAAAACTTGAATAACGCTACTGCACCATATTTCACTTGAATATTGCAGAATGTTTACTCTTGGGAATCGTCAAGCTGTACACAAAATTCAATCCAGAAGTGTTCTTTAAGGTTTTCTGTCATTTTGTCTAAAACTAAAATATGACTGTTTATTTTTATATTCCTTCGAGGTTCAAAATTACGAGGTCCGTCGCCAATAGCCTCGTGGCATCAGGACTCAATCCCACGACCTAACGAAAACAATGCCAGTCGCAAACTTGCAACCATGACCACTAGGCCATGACCACTCGTGGAAACAGAAATGGAAAAAAAATAAGAGCATTTTGAATTTGATATTGATGATTAGAGATACAGATTGATTGCCTTTTGCATAGCCGATTGTGAAATTTGAGCATGGAATGATTTTCTACATTTCAGAGATACGTGAATTTCAATTTTTGTTTAAAATTGCTTATTTTAATTCCATTACGATAATTAAATTCAGTGTTTGACTCAAAATCGAAAAAAAAAAATAGCTGTGTACCAATAAATTCCTCTCTCTTTGTCTTAATTCAACCATTTAAATTCATTCTCTTTTTCAAATGCTTACAGATCGCGTGTTGTCATTCACGACATTCAATTTGTCTTCCTCATATAGCGAGTTCAAGTCATTAAATTCATTTTTCCTTAAATTTCTCTATTCAAATTAGTATTATTATTCCTTCTTCTGAATGTTTCTAATACTTGTGATAAGAAATGAGCGTATAAAGTTTTTCGACATTCGATATAACGTAAATGTTAGGGCTTTAATATAATGATAGTTTTTTGAGCACTTACACCTATCATTTCTCAATGTCCTCCAGAAACTAGATCTCATAAATATGAATTCTTATTTATCAATGTGGGGATCCTTACTAGAGTGGTGATCTATGTTGCACTGATTTGTTTCAGATTTTATGTATGTAAGTCCAATAACTTTTCGTTTAATTGTTGTTCTGCGTCATAAATTAACACATTCACGGACAGTTTTAAAATGTAGATGGATTGATTGGTCATTTGTTAACGTCACACGGAGAAGTAGCACGAGGGCTATTGGCAACAGACCTCGTTGTTTTAGCCACGCTCAAGTGACGAGGACGACACCTGTGCTGGTAACCTCCCTTTCCAAATTTCCACATTATACCCATGGGAAGACTTGGGTCCTCAACCATACATATCGTACATCAGCCCCGCTGCATGACAGAACTTTAGTGGCAAATCCAAGATTCAACGAAAATAACACTGGGCGCTAGTGCACGATCATATGACTACTATGCTACCGCGACCAAATGTGGGGGATACTAGCAATGTCATATTTTTATCTTCTTTGTTAAAATAATTTTTCTTTCGAAATATTTGTAGAGCAATATCCTAGTGGGTGTAACAACAAATAAACACATTTTTGGAATTTTTTTTTATTGACTAGTATAGCCACCATATGTATTTACGGTGTAGGTAAAATCACATCGATGCAAATGATGGTTATAACCGTAATGACAAATAAGAATTTTGTCACAAAAAATCCTAACCTGAACTGCAAAAAAAAAAAAAAAAGTTAATACCCAAATATGAACTAAGACGAAAGTAGTTTTAAAAATAAACTGATGGGCTCTTAATTCTTGGACAAACTCCTCTACTTCTTATTACTGAATCTTTACGGATTTTTTTTTTATTTCGAATGGAACTTGAATCAAACATTCTATAAGACTATGGGAGGACTGAAACTTAAATATGTTTCTACTTTTTCTTCTTTTTTTTCTTTTTCATTCCTTTTTCTGTAGTAGTTTCTTGTATATGAAGAAAGAATTCCAAGCATATAGGTCCAACAAATAAAGAATTACCTCTTTATACCATCGTATAGTTTTACGCGGTGAAAAGTTGTAAGTGACGTAGTCAGAATATTTCTTTTTTTTAATTACTTTTAAGTATTGACAAGTGTCCTGATAGAACAATTTATTTGTATTTTCATATAATTTTACATAATATGGTGACTACTCGAGCCATTTATTCATTAAGTGAAATAATCATGACGGTTCCTACCGTCATCACCTACGGACGGGATACATATTTAAATGCTATAAACGTACTGTCTCTGAATGTATTAATCGAAAGCGAATTTAATTTCTTGATAATATTCCTCAGGGGGTGAAGCAAATTTCCCTATTTTTGTAAAAATACCTTACAACTGACTGACTCTATGGAAAATTCACAATAAATATTAAATTTTAATTTTGTAAACAGTTCCGCAGTCTTGTGTCAATGAATTTTGTAGAACGATTTCTTAAATGAAAAGGGAAGCTGGATTATACAATTGAAAACCTTATTTTCTTACTTTACGTTAATTAGTAATTAATATTTTATTTTAACAATAAGAGTCAATATTTTTAAAAAGGTCACCATAAGAAACAATCGAAAACAGCAGTTTAAAACAAACTAGGTTCTTAAAATCGATAAAGAGTGTCAGAAAAGTCTGGTGATCCTGAATTAAAACCAAACAAAGCCTGAAAGTCTTGGCTGGAGGAATTAGGTTGCTTTATTAATGCCACGAACTAAACTCAACATGAATATTATTGATGACAGACTTCGTAATTTTGAATTACAGTCAAGTGACGCTACACTCTCCTAACTGCCACGTGGCCGCCTTAGCCTAGTGGTCATGGCTTCGGATTCGTAGCCGACGGTTTTCGCTCAGTCGCGGGTTCAATCCTTGGCCGCTAAAGACCCGCCGTGTATCCGGGGCTGATGCACGTTAAATCTGTCGGGGTCCAAAGTCATCCCGTTGACGTGGTGTGGATGTTAGGAGAGGGGGGTGCCAGCTCAGGTGTCGTCCTCGTCACTTGACCGCGGTTCAAAATTATGGGGTCCGTCGCCAATAGCCCTCTTTTTACTTTGCGACGAAAATAAAAACAAAACTAAACTAAACTCCTTACTGCCACGACTCATAAACGCGAGCACTTTGAGCACCCTGTATCAGCACCACTAACACGATAGCCTTTGTGGAGACGAGGCCTGTACCCTCTACGCTTCGGTTACGATCCCCATAATGGGCCCCCATGGAGAATGTGGACCAGAAATACCGTTATCACCATTGGATTTTGGTTTGGGATCATGATGGGGCCGCGGTAGCCTAGTGGTCAAGGTCGTGGACTAGCGGCCGGCGGTTTTCGTTCAGTCGCAGGTTCGATCCTTGGCCGCCAAAGACCCACCGTGTAGCCGGGGCTGATGCACGTTAAATCTGTTCGGGCCCCAAAGTCCTCCCGTTGGCGTGGTGTGGATGTTAGGAAAAGGGGGTGCCAGCTCGGGTGTCGTCCTCGTCACTTGACCGTGGTTCAAAATTACGAGGTCCGTCGCCAATAGCCCTCGTGTTGCTTCTAGTGCGACGTTAATAAGGACTAAACTAAACTTGGGGTCATGATGTCAGTTTCCAAGCGGCTTCAATGTTTCATTCATGAATTAAAAAAAAAATTTAAAGTTGTGATTTCAAGTATAGTACATTTACACATTTCATGTGGCTGTGGCAGTCTAGTGGTCATGGTCACAAACTCGCAACCGGTGTTGTTTTCTCGAGTTGTGGTTTCGAGCTCTGATGCCATTGAAGACCTGTCATTTTGCGGGATGATACACGATAAATCTGTTGAGACCCCAAGTCCTTCAGTTGGTGTGGAAGTTTAGAGAGGGAGGTGCCAGCCCAGGTAAAGCTCTCGTCACTTGAATGAGATTCAAAATTATGCGATCTGTCGTTAATATCCCTCTGATGCTTCTAAGTGCGAATATACATTTAAAAAATGTCAGATTATTCATTTGAAAAAATGTCAATTGTATATTTATGTTTGGCTGTGGTAATCAAGTGCCATCGAGCACAATGCCGCAGCTTTGTTTTTCTGATTCCATTTCACATCCGTCGCTTAGAGGAGCTGGTGCCCGTAAAATTTGCCAGGGCCCAAAGTTCTAATGTTAGGGAGAGTTGTGTTCCAGCTGAGGTAAAGTCCTCGTCATCAGATCGTGTTTCATAACCACAAGGTCCGTCAAGATTGCTTCTAAGTATGACGTTAATAAACAATCAATCCATACCTTGAAGGATGACTGCCAATAGAAGCTGTCTCAAAATCTATATTTCCATGAATAATCTCATGGATATTGTATAGCTAGATTCTTGACGAGAAGTATTGGAAACAGTACTTCATATTTACAATTTCAGTATGTTTCAAAGTTCTTTATTGTTTCATAGGTTCAGAAGACAGCTTCTCATATTATCTAACCGCCCTGCCGATGTTCGTGCACCCTGTCATCTTGTTCCGGCTCCTGAAGCACCGACTCCTCACATCCCTGCGACGAAACGCCGGCGAAAACCGGAGCCGTGCCTCCTCGGCCGGAAACGAGGAGAGCCTCAGACTCAGGAGGCACAACGACTCGTCCCCCAACCTGCAGGTGGGACGGTCGGGCCTCACTTTCCTCACCCCTTTGCAGATCCCTCCTTCTTCGCAAAGCGATTGTTCGGCTAGTCCTTCGCCTTCTTTTAAAAGCAAAAAGACCTTCCGATTCTGCAGCCTGAGGAGAAAGAAATCTTCTGCCAACGAGAGTGCGTTCAATTCTTCCCATAGTGATACTAGCGAAGCGGATATTGTGGCTTTCCAAAGGGAATTGCAGAACTTGCCAACATACCATAACAAGAAAGTAAGTAAAGATTATAACTATGATTAAGCTGTGTGTTTTGGTAAATGTTTAATTTATTTAACATGTTGTGAAAATGTAGAAGAGACTACTTAGAGCATAAAGAATGAATACTTTTTGTTGATATATACGAGTTATTTACAAACTTTTGGAAGTAAAAGATTCCAAAAGATTGACAAATGATGACAATAAGTTTACTCGTATTATGTTTTTGAAACAATTTGTTGAAATATATTTTTACAATTTTTGGAATGTATAAGATTCAGAGATCTTTCTAAATAAATGAGACACATGAATTGTTAAACTTTGCAGGGAAATGTTGTCGTTGTGTTTGTAAATTCAAAATTTTGTTTAGGAGTTATCTCATGGGATCTTAAATGGTTCAAAGCAATAAATTAAAAGCTTTTAAAAGTAAGGGTTGTTTTTTTATCAAATGGGTGTTTATATTTAAAATTTTCCGGTCCCATATGTTTGCTCAATACTGCATAGGCACGTTAAACACAACCAATGCACATTGTAATTTTAAACTGTGGTCAAATGACGATGCTGACACATGAACTGGCACCCCATTCTCATCAGGCCACGCCAGTGGAAGGACCCAAAAGATTTAACGTTTATCAGAAGTGTAACAAAAGGTATTTTAAGGGATGAGACCCAAATCCACAACCTATTACTTATGTGTATGTTACTATACCAACCAAGTTACTGGTATCCTTTATCAATTGTCTTTATATACATTTCAGTTGTTACTTTTATATTAATAATTGCAGTAATCGACTGTCAACGGTAAAATTGATTTGAACCGCATATAAATTATCCTAGGTGTACTATTTGATTATGATACAAGGGCTCCCAATTATGAAGTATTCTTGCAAACTGGTACGTCATTGCACGCATGGGTGCTTTTGTTTAATTAGTTATTTCCCTTTTTATAGTGCAAAAAGTATATATTGTATTCAGATATTATAAAAAAGGAAACTTTTATTAGCAATTATCATTTATTTATAAAACAATATAGAGTGACTTTTGACTTTATTGGTTTCCTCAGGATAGTCACGCCCTTACTCACCCATGTACTCACGCCGAAGGTGAGAGTACAGGAATCATGATCGCCCGAGGTACTCTAGTGATCTTTTTCTTTCCTCCGGGGGTAACTGTCTTTGTCTAAACTGTCTTTGAGTGACATTCCCCAGGATTCCCTAGCGATCCTTTTTTTCCCGACCTCCATTTTTTTCCAGAAAGTTCTGACTTTTGCTTTCTTTTGATGTCTAGATCACAGTTACTAATGTTTGGTGCAGAATAGCCAGGTTTTGCTTTTGAGACATAAAATTCTACTTTCACTCACTTACTCGATTTTTTGGGGGGTATTTTACTTCTAGTAATCTTGCTGCCCTTTGGCCTATCAAGAGAGAGATTTTACTATCGTGTAATAACGTTTCTTTAAAATCTTACGAAACCAATAATACATATTATCTTCTACCTAAGTATTGCTAACTTTTTAAAATTTACATTGATAGTTTTTCCCGTGTTGGAAAATCATCTGTTTTCCTTCGGTACTTATCTTGCGTTAATTAGCATAAATGTTTCAATGGGTTCTGATGTTCTGATGATCTTTCAAATGTTCTGATGATCTTTGGATAGTAAAATAAAGGCACATTAAATTTGTCGGGGCTCAGAGTCCTTCATTTTCGTGTCGTGGATCTGGAAAGCCGTGTGATACATAAGATGCCCTCATGATGCACCTATAGTTTAGAATTAAGAAGCGGCCGTTGTAACTGAGAGGTCATGGGCACGAGCTCATAGCTGATGTTGTTTCCTTCAAGTCATGGGTTCGAGTCTTGATTCTACTAAACACATAACAGGACATTTAGCTCTGACGATAAATTTATCAGGGCTAAAGTCCTTACTTTGGAATTTTGTGGAAATTGAAGAGTAGAATGCTAACTCGCGGGTGTCGTCATCATCACTTGACCGAGGTACAAAACAATCCGCTCCTTCACCAATACCCTGGTATGGCATAGTGTTGATTCTAAGTGCAACGTTAATAGCAATTAATCTTATTTTAAAAATATTATGGATTAGAAAGTTGAAATCTGTCTCACTACATCGAGTAACTGATGAAGCTGAGTAACATTATGTGTCATACGGAATGGTGTTTAGACGTTCTTGTAAAGAGACAGTTACTCCATTTTGTGGAGATGGATTGCTTTCAAGTGAGTCTTTTCACTTAACTCCCTCTCTCATGAAATATTCACGAAATAATACCTCAAGTGCTAACGTTTGAGAGATGAGATACAAATGACCTTCAAAAAGTTGGAGCACAAATTGAATTAGCGCGTGATTAACGGCTTGCGTAGTAAGTTAAAATCCTTGTCGATTCCAAGAATCAGAAGTTACAGCTTAAACAAATTATCGTCCATTCATTGTCTCGCGTAACATCTACCTCATCGGTGTCACGTTTCATGTTCGGAGGACTTCCTTTTGTGACTCTAAAAATAAACGGAAAGTGAAGAGGATTTGAAACAAAGAGTTTTGGTAATAAATCACATTAATTTCACTTTACTGTGGAACGCACCGCTTCTAAACACTCTTGCTTGGGGATTTTTTTTTCTCTCTCTCTCTCATTCGGGCAAGATGAAATCTGTGAAGCACTCATTTTCCATTTTCGGCATTTAGTTCTATATTTGGTAAATTAATTTCTTAAGCACCAATACGCATACGAAGGAAAACAGCGAAATAAAACAGTGTTTCTTTTCTTCCATCCTTTTTGATTTTACACTTCAATTGAATAAGGTGACTGATACCTTTAAATCCATCCTCTTCTGCATTTTTTTTTATTTTGTTAACTTTTTAATTGATTTAATTTCTTAATAAATTAGATCCTAAAAACATATTCTTTATTACATATTTTTGTTCATTTTATATTTGTAAGTAGTAAAATATTAATATTAATAATGATTTTGAGCTTTTAGAACAATTTTTTCAGCATATAATATAATCTTTTTCTTAGAAGCTGTCGATTCTTCTCACTTAAGCGTCGAACAGGGAAGTTGAATTTACAGTTATATATAAAAATACAATTTACGATTTGTTTCCATTACAATTACTACAATTACATTTATTTAGTTACCTTTTACGATTAAATTGATAATAAATATAGAAAAGTTACGTGCAAAACAGTAAGAACGACAGAGAAATCAATCTGCGCACTGATGGCTAACTAGAAAGTGCACGAAAATAGAATTCGTATGGAGTACAGGCAAAGGGTTAAAAATTAGAGGGTTTTTCGCTAAATGCATTATTTATTAAAATTTGATAATTATAAAGCTAGAAAAATGAGTTTTAAAGTTGTACACAACGTGCACCACCTTAGAGAAAAATGTCTTTATTTACGTTTTTCTCAAGATGAGTTTCTTAGTATTCTAATATACACTTTCCTTAAAATGTATTTTATCTACTGTGCTAGTACTTTTCACTTTTGTTTAGAAATTTCCTATACAGTGATCGTAATTTTCTTCTAGCAAACAAATGTATTTTAGAAATGGAATAGTATCTGAATAAAAAATAAAAGAAATTTGAATCTTAAAATTTAAATTTTTCAACATTTTATTAAATTTAATTTTGAAACTACATTTGTGTATTGAATGTTATGTTAATAAGCACTCTGCAAATGTTTCACATTATAAATGCTATGAATATTATTACGTAAGATATTCCTAAAGATAAAAAAGCACTCTTTAAAAAAGTAAAAGTATTTCTGTTTATCTCTTTATGACAGATGGTAGTTGGAAAATGAAAAAGCCTACAAATCACAATTTCCAGACATTTAGCACCTATACGTACATTCAAAAGATTAAACCTTAACCCCGCACCTCGTGCTAAGAGGTATTTCTACATCTAAGCCTTTCATTTCCGGGAATCTTCTTAGTTTCAAGGTTTAGGACAAAAGTTATCCTCTATGCACAATATCAATAAATTCAGGTTATAATTAAATAATTTATTTTATTTTAAAGTAACGTGAATTCAGTAAACCTAGAAAGGAATGAAATATAGGTATATAATATAAGTATGACATTTAAATGCGTTTTGAATAGTTTTTATGAGGAAAAAATAATTTTGTTTCAATATTGTAATAATTAGAATCGTTACAATTTTTATCAAAAATATGCATTCAAAATACTTTTACCTTCTACATGTTCATGTTCACAAATGAAAGAAACATTATTTTGCATTTAAAGATGAGAATTTTATTCAGTTTAGATTAGCCGTTTTTACTTGTTCTTGTTAATTTTCAAAGAACTGTTCTCTTTAACATTCTTTTATTTATCTCTTCTCGGTACAAGCATTTCTCATACATTTACATATTCAAAACAAAATGCTTTAAAGTAAATGCTGGTAAAAAAATAATCTGAAATCGTTTTTATATCATGCATTGTATTCTAAGACCTAGGTTAAAAAGTTTTCTATTTTATAGAAAAATAATCAGTTTAAAAAAGTCCGCATCTAATGCAGCGTGTCTGAATCAAATGTTTCTAATTTGGAGAAGGTTGTTATAATTAACAGCAAATAAAAAAGCACAAGAAAAATGTAAAATTAAATAACAGTCCTAACAAGATTCTTATTAAAAATCATTTCACTTCCACTTTCGCTTCCACATTAGCCCTAAATGATAGTCTGGTTCGTAGTGACATTTATTTCGAGTATCTAGCCTTCATAGGCTTTAAACTCTATATCAGTGTCTCTATGAGGCAGGGCAGATTCCTAGTGTTCAGAGTAATGCGAAGTGAGAGACAGCTGAAGTAGAAACGGAGGTCTGGTGAAAACTTGTTTTCCTATTGGTCGTTTGGTGGAGGGTCGGAGAGAAAGCTTGTTTCTGATTGGGTGTGGATGTGGCCATCTTTTCTGAGTGTTTCTGGCAGATTTCTATGAAGAAAATCTTATTTTCGTAGGTTTTTTCCATCTTCTAAAAATTATGGTAGCGAAGCTGCAATTCCTTTCATGAAAATATTAAGCTTATCTATTATGTTGTCAGTGTTTTTCATCTTTCTTACAGGATTCTAGTAGGGTGGGAAAAGACCGGAAAAGGTCTTGGATTTCTTTTACAGCGTCTATGAAAGTGAAGCTTTCAGTGTCTTGTTTTTCTTGAGTCGGGATATTTCTTTTTGGTTTTTCTTGAGTTTCTATTGGGTTTTCTTGGATTTCTTTATCCGGATTGCAGACATCTGCGTAGGTTGTGTTTTTCCTTATTGGTTTGGAGGTAAATTCCTTGTTTCTTCTATTGGTGATTAAAGTGGGTGTTCCTTTTTTGGGTTTTGGAAAACTTGGACATCCTTCCCAGGATGCAATGTGTCCTGTTTGTTTGCAATTAATACAAGTGGGGTTGGGTTTTTTTTTCCTTAATAGTGCAGTCTCGAGTAATGTAATTTTCGCCACATTTGAGACATCTTTGCGTGGTGCTGCAATTTTTTCGATGAGTGATGGAAGAAATTGCATCTGTAGCATTGCGTTGCGTTTTTCTTCCTCTCGTAAGGTACAATTTCTACTGTCATAAACATGAAGCGCTTGATATTATAAATTTCTTCAAATTTTTCTCGGCGAGTAATTTCGATCATAAAAATTGGGAGAGCTCTTTTCGTCTTAAAATGTTTAAGTTGGGCGACGTTTTCGATCTGGAAACCTTTGTTTTCTAAGTCAGTTTTGATTTTGTCGACGTCAGTTGATGTTGGTAAGCCTTTTAAAACAAGTTTAAGAGGCTTTTTGGATGGTGGATTGGTTATGTAGGAATCACTTTTGTCTTCTTTCAAGTATGAAGTAATTGCTCTGTGGCTATCGTTACGGTTAGGTATTAATTTAATGAAGTCGCGCGTAAGCACGGCTTCAGTGTTGAGTGCAATTCTGTTAATTTCTTGGAGTATCAGGTTGTAATTTTGATTTATTTTCATCATAACTGGAAGTATCTTGTCCTCTTTTTCTTTAGTGGGTGTAGGGGCATGAGTTTCTTCCGTTTCTTTGGTGAGTGCTTCGAATGAGTTTGAAATTGGAATTGTGAACTTTTCTTTTCTTGGCTGTTTTATTGTTTTCGTAGGGGATTTGAAACCTTCTTTTTCAGAGGCTTTTATCTTGGTTCCAGTGTGGCCATTTGCTGCAACGTATTGTGTGGTGAAAGTATCCTTGTATCCTAACATTCTCTCTCCATTTCAATGTGGGTTTTGTGAGTTTCGCAGTGTTTTAGGCAAATTTATCTTTTCAGTTCTTCCATCTCTAGTTTTAAGAGTAAAGATTTATGGATGTTGTCTTCAATTTCTTGTCTTTCCTCTATATTATCTTTTCGTACTGGCATTCTGTACTTTTTATCCTTGCAGAGTATGAAATGATTTACTATTTCCTTATATTTTAATCATTTCATACTCTGCAAGGATCTAGTCATGCCCGCAGTAGCATTTCCACAGTCATAGTAGCAATAGGAGTGGTTATTCAGGAACGAAGGTCTGCAACATCACGGATCTCCCTTGAGCAGACTTTGTCTCGGATGTAACCCCGAAAAAAAAATCCAATGAGTGACGTTTTCAGATCTTGTAGGCCAGGCAATTGGGGCACCGCATCCTATCCATCTATTAGGGAAAGTTGAAACCCAAAACGTCCGTGCCCCGTATAGAGGAGGGGTTCCCATTTTGTTGGAAAATAACAGTGGATTTTTAAATGCTGCATTTGAGATATTGTGTAAATTTGCATCATGTCCAGGTAAATGTTTGTCATCATAGAAGTCTCAGCAAAGAAAAAGGTTTCTACGATAGTATCATATGAAGAATAACTTCGCACATTGAATTTTGAACTGTTTATTTCCTCTTGTTGTACTGCATGGAGATTTTTCTAAGTCTTAAATTATGCAATGGGCTTACTCACTTTGTTGTTAATATGAAATGTTGCTTCATCTGAAAAAAAATGATGCTTAAAAACCGTGTTCATTTTCGATTCTAGATAATATCTCCACAGAAAATTCAACACGTGGAGGCCCATAATTTGGTTGCAGTTTCTACACAATATATCTTCCTTTTGTACGTATACAACCTCAGTTTTCAATGACGCACATTATGAATAGTTGATCGTGACATAGATAATTCAGAAGCTGCCTTCCCGATCGCGACTTACAAGAGTTCTGAACGGAAGTTAGTCGAAACTCTCCCACACGTGCATCAGAAAATGAACGGTGATTACATCCGGATCTTTCATGATATTTCAAGTTTTGAGAAACGTATTTTTAGTTACTTTTTAATTCTCTTAGCAGTATTTCTTTCATAAACTGTTCGAAACATTCTTTGCACTGCTATTGCTGATTTTTAAATATCAGAGAATAGAGATTTTGTGCCTTCTCTTGCTGGGACGCCATTTTTCTGTTTGTTGGCTCACAAAAGAGCATGTGCGTCATACATGAAAAATAAAATTTGTTGCCTTAACTAAGAATTCAGCAGCCAATTTTGTCTAATATCGCCAACATATCACTGATAGGCATTTTTAATCGACAGTCAAAGTAGGGACAATTGATTCGGACTCCCAGAACAATGCATAAGATGCTTTACTCTTGCCAAAACACAAGTATATAAATTATAGAAAACAAAAATAAAACATATTAATATCTGCAAACAGTAAATACGAGAATAGTTCAATAACTCCTTAGAAATTCGAAGAGATGTGCTCGTAACATCGAAAATGGTTTGTTTTTAGTAAGTATCATGACTGCTAGACAACTTTCTTAAGTCTCAGTTACTTAAGTCTCACCGTATTTGTGATCAGTTATTCGTATTTTCAGTCTATTAGATCATCCTCGCCTTGTTTGGAACAGATTCATCGGAAGCAAACCATTATTATGATTGTTGATTCGTTTACGTTGGTGTATACTGATGAATCCAGGTTTCGTGGTTGGTGAGAACTCGATGTGGCAGCAAGCAAATTTTGATTTGGCAGCAAATCATAAATAATTTATGAATCAATGTCAAATTTATTTCCCCTCCATTTAACAGATGGTAGCACCCAATAGTAACAGCATTTTACTTTAATGAATTCATATACAAGTACTCCTTGAACCACCTTCGTACCAAGTGTTTAATTGCTTTCTGTTTTTATAAAGAGAAACACATTTACAAAGAACACCAATAAAGTATCTTAAACATACAAATCCATGTTCTATTCTTATTCGCTTTCCGAATTCACAATAATAAAAATCAAAATAAAGAAGAAATTTTCGTTAGAGACTCTTTGTAAATCATTCATAAATTTGATCAATTTTAATTTGGTGGCAATGCCAATAGTCGTATGAATGTAAACTAGCCGTAGCTAACCACCTATAAGTAATTAGTCTTACATTATAAGCATTAAAATATATGTTGATTATCAAAAATATTCTTTGGAAGAATTATGAATGTATATTCAAAATTTTTATGGATTAGAATGCACATGATATAAATGCTTTTTTTCCTCTTCCTAAAGAGTATTATAAAAATGAGATAATTTTAAAATTGGTTCATAAATTTTAAAAACATCAGTATAAATTAGATTGAAAATAAAAAAAATGCAATTAAATGAAAAAAATTTAATTTTAATTCCATTTCAATGTAGAAATCCGTTACGAAACGAACTTGAATATTTGAGAAGAATCTTTGTTTAAGAAACTAATGAAAAGAACCCAATCGTTTATCGTTCCTCTACCGTTTCAACCTAGTTCGAATAGTTTCGCTTCTATTAAGTATCGGCTCTGGACTAAGGATACCCCCCCCCTTCCATTTGTTCTTCTGATTTGGAGGTCCAATTTGTTTCGCATGAATTCGTTCTTATTTCAATTGAACTCAATTTTCTCTCTCTCTTTTCCTTCTCCGGCATTTATTTTCGGTCCCGTCCGGCAGAATAAATCATGTTGATCTGTGCTCTTGCTGGTTAAACGCTATTGGGCATACGGCTGTCTGCCGACGGAGAAGAGTCCGCGTAGCTCATACATTCAGTAGTTAACGACTTAGATGTCGGAGTTGCGAGCTGGATGCATTCGAAGGTCCGAAAGCCTCCCGCACATTTTAATTTTTAAAAGTCGTATAACTTTTCGCAAGCTATGTTACGATAGGTTATGCTCAGTGAGGAGAAACGACTCTGAATGGTTCGGAACAGGAAAGAAACGATTTCCAGCAAATCACTGACTATGGTATCTCGATGTGTTGAACCGATTTAAAATAAATTTTTCTGTTATCCTCACCCTTATTTGCATTGGAACAATATCATGGCAGAATGAAAAAAGAATTTTTTCTTAAATTTATAATATAATAATGTGTAAAAATTAATAATATTAGATTTAAAATGGAGATCAGTGATACATTTAATTTGAAAAAATATTAAATTATTATAATGATATTAAAAGAAACAAAGAGGTCAGTAATTTTACTTCTCAGCCTAGTTCTTATTCAAGTCGAGAAAAGTCGTTTTACAGGCACCTAATAAAATTAGAATGAAATTTATACAAATTAAAACCATTATTGAATAAAACAAATCGTTCACCATTGTTTTTGAAATCCTGCAAAATCCTCGCAGTCATTTAAGGCAAATAATTCTTCAAGTAATTCCTCACTTCCATCGTTGAGAAAATTGTCTTATGGATCGCAATCTGTACATAACTAGTCAATTTCCGCTTCTTCAATATATCATAACAAATCGTCTTCAGTGTCATTCATGATATTGAAATCCCACACTTTTTGAAGGATTTATTAGAGATACTTGTGAGTTCGTGATTAGGCATTTGCTTCTACAGGCAACGCTATCAGATGCAAGAAAATAAAATTTGTTCCAGATGATGATCGCTGATTTAAACTAAAATCATAAGCTGTTTATAGTTTGGGGATGTCCTTTTAGAACAGATATGTGCTGAAACTATAAAATGTTGATGAAAATTTATACCTCGTCTTATCTACGGGATTATACATTATCTGTTCCTTTAAATATAATTATTGTGTCGTAATTTATTAAACTTCTTTAAGAAATTCCAATACAGCTCAAAATATGTAAAATTAGACTTTTCAGAAATACCACGATTTCTCAGGAACTTTAAACTAACCAAAACTCTGAAAATCCGAAAATATTTGAAAAACTGATACATGCCTTAACTTTTTTCGAAATAATCATTCTGACTTTCACATGCTTCATCATTTGAACCGATTATTGAATGGTGAAATATTCGTTAATCAATATTGTGTGATTGTAAGCGATTTTTTAATCAATGTAAGACTTTCTGCCGTCTTTTTTACGCTAAAAATACTTCCAGAACAAAATATTACTTTTCACTGTAATCATCAGAATTAGATGTCACTCATTATCTATTATTGAAGTATTTGTTCAAAACCCAGTAGTACAAGGGAGTGTCGTAAAGTTTTAATTATTACCGAGAAATAACCGAGATATGTGGCTAAGAGTTATTTTGGGTGTTAATTGATCCTTATGTACATAGTGTTGCAAATTACAGCTATTCGTGTTGATTTGTTTGGTTTCAGGAAAACGTAAATCGAAGTAACTCGCAGTTCGAGAAGTTTTTATTAGTTATTATTCAGAGGTACAAAAATTAATTATTACTAAAAATAATCGAAATGGAGACTTAACTTTTATTTATTATTCTTAAGACTTTTTATATAGATACCAGTCAAAGTCATACTTTTTTCCTAACGTTTCTTGGTTTTTCAAAGACTGTCATTGTAGAACTCAGCAGATTGAACTTTATACTGCTTCTTACTTCAATGTACGACTTCTTGAACCAAACCAACATCATCAACAATTTACAACATTATTATATATAAGGATCCATTAATTTGCAGAATAAATTTTATCTGGATATATATCTCGGGTGTATCTTTATTACAATTAAAATTTAACTATACCTAATTGAAATTAATCCTCTTCATTAATTCAGATATGAGAATGTTTGATTTTTTCAACAGTCGGAATGCCTGCTACGCCCCCGTTCTTGCTCAGTACCTCGAGTCACCCTGGACTGTTCTCCCATCACCCGCAGCGCCACCACGGAGGGCAACTACACTCTGGGAGACTGGGCCTTTCCCGATCTTGGATCCCGAGCTCAGATGCCTTCCGAAGAGAGAGCCCTTTTCCGGCTACTACTGGAGTGGGGCCATTTGTGCCCCGACGACCTGTTGCTCGACAACCGCAGAGAAGTTGAAGAGTTCCTGGATGCGGTGGGGGCAATAGGAGAACAGTACAGGAGATGGACCAATGACATACGAGCCGCTTTTGGATTGCAGGTGAGATGTGTTTTGTTTTTATTCAAATATTTAACCGCATTTTTTTTTTTTTTTTTTTTTTTTTTTTGCTTTTTAATTAAGCCAGTCAAGTGATAAATATAACTGTGTAACTGCCAAAATTATTCATACTCATACTTTGAATTGCCCAATGAAGAGCAGAAATAAATGTAACGTAATTATTAATTTATAAGACGGGTCAAATTGCATAGCAATTGCCATGTTAATTACTTCTGTCTTTAAGAAACTAAAAGTTAGGGATCATAAATTTTGTTAGTACGGTAACTTCTCTTTTATCAGGCGTATTCTATAGTCCGGTACCGATTTAGTCGTTCGCTTTAGGATTTTTTCGAGTAGATTCCATGGTTTGTTGAACTTGATCACAGTGAAACAGTGTTGCTCGCATTTTCACCCTGTGTAAATTTTAATTTCAAAACCGTTTTTCTTGTTTTCTAGTAGTCGTCTGTATCCATGTTTGCATGGATACAGACGCTTATTATTAAATATATTGACGCTTGATATTTCTGTAAAATCGCTTATCCGGCACTGCCATGGTCTTGCACTAGTCGGATTATGGAGAACTTTACTGTATTAACATTAAAGTTAAAAATTACCTTTGAGTTCATATGCGTCAAAAGTGTTCGTATATTCAAATGTTTCGCTTAATCAATGAAATTAGTCGAATTACAGAATATCATTTATTGACACGCTCTGTTTCTTTTTCAATATTTTCAAACCTACCTTTTCTCAAAAATTGTTGATCTGGTTCTGGAACGTAAGGATGAATTTAAATTAAAAAGAAAATACTAAAATAGAAAAAAAACCGAGAAAGAAGCTTCGTAATCCGTGTAAATTGTTAAAATTTATTATTTGTTTATAAACATCCACATTTAAAAGCAACATGACTGCTACTGGCGACAAATCTCGTAATTCTGAACCACGGTAAAATGACGAAAAAAGCATCAGAGCTGATATCCCACTTAGAAATAATAAAAAGAAATATACAAGACTCAGAAGTAAAACAAGGTTAAATCGGTAAGTACATACAGCCGACGCGAGAGTTAAGGAATCCGTAGTCAATTGTTTCCTAATTCGTCAATAAGAGGCTTGGATGGTTTATTGGTGATGAAACGTCTTCATTGCTAACCAGCTTGAATCAAAGCGAGTGTCAATGATATGGAAGCACCCTTCTTCCTCTTCAAATTTCAAATTCACGGTGGTGCCGTCGCGTAATAAGGCTATATTGGCAGTGCTTGGGATGGGGGAAGAAATTTTGCTCCCTTTTTTTCTGAAACTGAGTGAAATTGTGACATTCTGTCGAGGCTTCGGTATGCCAGTTCACGCACACACGTGCACACACGCACACGTGTGTGTGTGTGTTTATATAAATCAGAAAAAATAAACAAAATATAAAGAATATTTTTAAAAAATGAAATTTAAAAAAATTTAAGAAAACCCACAAATGTTTTGAAAAAACAAAAATGGAAAAATGAATGGACAAGTATTTTGGATATCATAAGTCATAGCTGCAATACTACATTATTCCGAACAAAGTCTAGTGGTTATGGTTTCGGATTCGTGGCTGACGGCTTTCGTTCAGTCGCGGGTTCGAGCCTTGGCCTCTAAAGACCCGCCGTGTAGCTGGCGCTGATGCACGTTTCATTTGTCGGGGCCCAAAGTCCTCCCCTTGGCGGGGTGTTGAAGCTAGGAGAGGGGGGCAGCTCAGGTGTCGTCCTCGTCATTTGACCGAAGTTCAAAATTACGAGCTGCATCGCCAATAGCCCTTGTGTTGCTTCTAGTGCGACTTTAATAAAAGCTAAACTATAACTGAAACCGATTTAAGTCTATTTATTCTTTTAATGAGAAAGATTGAAATTAAAGGACAAGTGTATAGGACACCAGAAGTCATAGCTGTAATAACTATATTAATTCTGACCAAAGGCCATTTTACATTCATTATTGATCAGCAGCGCATTGTCGGCCTTCGTGCCCGAAGTGGAAGAAAAAGAGAAATTTACCTTGCTTCAAATTTATTTTAGAGAGATTTATTTAGAACACAAAGTATAGAATGAAGATATCTTTCAGGGATTATATTAGGGATTATCCCTATTATATGTCTGCGAACTTGGGAAAAATTGATTCAGCAGATTTTGTGAGCGCGTGAGCGCACAATTGAGGGATAATTTAGAATTGTATTAGAAATTAAGGTTGAATTATTTACTAATGAGACATAGAATGGGAAAAATTAAAAAGTTAAAATGTCTTTTATGCGAGATCCTCATATATGCAAAGGTTTTTATGCAGCTGGATCGTAAAGGGATGGGATAAATGCAAATGGCGATAACATATAGAAAGTAAACATGCTTTTCAAATATATATCTCGGTTTTCCTTTATTCAATTAGTTCTTGTAATATGCTTACTGATTTAATCGTGTAAATAAGTGATAAACTAAGTCATCGCTTCTCTAAGTTAATTTTTGAAAAAAAAATTCGCTGCTGAAAAAATGTTCGGGAAGATTTCATTTTTAAAACGTGTTAAAATGGAGTTCAGTTGGGGATTCTGTTAATTCGCGCGCGCGCGCGCGTGTGTGTGCCCGCTGAACTCATGGTCTTACTTCTGCTTTCGTTTCATAAGACTGAGATTAATGTCAGGACTTTTTGTTATGAGTAGAAATTAATAATTTTTTTTCTTCCCATTTTATGTTTCATGGTATAAACACACCATTAAGTTCCTTCTTGCAAAGACACATTTATTCTTTGAATGACAGAAATTAGAAACATGAGAAAGGATTAAGTCAAAATGGTGTTAGTGCTCTTAAAAATGAACAAAAAAAAAAAAAAGATAAGCGCAGGTATAGAATAAGAATTTTTAACGAAATCAAGAAATAAACCAACCAACAAAAGAAATACAGAAGAAAAATTCGTATCGATGTAACAAATTATCAATAAATTTATATTAATGCTTTAACTCGCGGCTTAGTAAACATGAATTCCTAATCACGCGAGTTCGAGTGGACGTTCAATGAAATCTTGAAAATGAGAAAGAAGAAAAACTTAGCTTGAAATGTTTTTCTCTCATTTTAAAAAATATGCAGATCGTTAAGGAAATGTGAAAAGGCGTTATTGAATTAGCCTGTGATTAATTACTTATGTTTTAGAATGAGAATAGTATTGAGTCAGAAAGTGAGAATTTCTTATTCCATTTCCTCTCCTCGTGCCCTTTTCTAACTCATGAGCTAAAGTCATCGAAAAAACTTTCTCATTCACACGACTTCCGGACTTTCCAAAAATGCATTTGATATGAAACGAAAATTCTTCTCAATGTTAAGGAAAATGAAATCAGCACGGGGATGGGGGTGGGGAGAGTTTGGATTTTATTACGAAAGGTTATGAGAGTAAGCGTGTGTCATTAAAAAGTGTTTTCGTATGCTTTGATACTTGTATATTTTTTTAAAAAAAAGTTAACATTTATTTTTACAGCATTGATAGCAAAGTAATTTCATGGAAGAGTAATTATTATTAATGACAATAAAAAGATTTTTATAAAAGCTGTTCATAAGAAAAGAAAATCCATTAAGAATATCCTTTTTTAAGTATTTGGCTCCAAAAATACCTGTTTTTGAAGACAGATGTCGTTGCTAAGGCATTGTTTGCCGTGATTTGTTAAACGGTGCCGTGACAAATTACACATTGATTCACGGTAGCTTTTTATCACTACCGCATCAAGTTGTCTCTGTCGATGAGACTTGTGTTCATCTCATTATACATCGGAAACCAAACAATAATCTAAACAATTGGCTGTTTACAGTGAATTTGCTCCAAAGAAGCAAAGACAGTCTCCACGACTGGAGAAATTACGGCGGCGATTTTTTGGAATAGAAAGGATCACTGAACAATTCTTCTGTGAGTTGCCCCCATCTCATTTGTATTGCAGGTACTTTTTCAACGTTCCTCGTGCGATCCTTGGAGATGAAAGAGTAGTGTAATAATCATAATCGTGAGTTCTTAATCGGTCGTAGTAGCCAAGTGATCATGATCTCTAGATCGAGGCCGGTGTTGTTTCTGTCGCGAGTTCGAATCTTGATCCCATGAAATTCGCGTCATAAAGTGGAGTTGGTGCGTATTAAATCTGTCAACACTCAAAATCCTCATATAGACGTGGTATAGAAGTTTGGAGAGTGGAGTATCAGCTCGGATATCTTTTTCTCACTTAATAACAGATTTTTAGGCACATTACCTTTTCACTAACCTTCAGGGTTGCTTTACTACGATGTTTTTTGATATGAGAACTCTTCCTCGCGAGGAAGCCGTGATATATATATAAATTAGCATTGTTATATAAGAAGTGTAGTGAAGAGGAATTGGAGAGATTCATAGGAACACTATACTGTTTCGAGCAACTGTGGGGCGATATACTGAGCGTATATATCTAACTCAGATTCCTTCACTAGAAGTCCACTTCAAACGGATCCAGTGATGTAAAGTCAACTGTTAAAAGAGTTAACCAGATAAGCAGAATTACTCATTATAATATTTGGTTAAGGATGCGATTAGTTACCCCCACCACATCATTAATTTATTTTGATATTGCTTACTTAGAGTCTGAATTAAATGGTTAGAGTCTTAGCTGATCATTATAATGTCACAGTCTCTCTTAACACAACAGAGACAATACGTCACAAGTTTACTGTAATTTAAGATGGCGAGTGCCTTCACCATTAACCTTTGTGTCGCTTCCAACGACAGGAGCGACGAAATGATAAATAGTAACGTCTGCTTGCTTGATTGATTAAGAATGGCGCAACAAGTGCGACGTTATTAAACATTCACCAATCAAACATTTTGGATTCGTGAACAAAATCCTATGGAATTTTTACTTACATCTTCAAATCTAGACTATATTGTATTGGAATGTCGTTAAGTAACTTCGAAAGAGCAAAAAGTTTTGTATTTTTACGTACGATTCCTTTTTTTCTGCTATAAGTGGAAATATTTTTAGATCATTTTAATTATTCGTTTAAGGGTTTTCATATCTCTAAGAATATTTGAAAAAATTTTCAAAACTCTAAGGACAAATGTAATTCGACAGAAACCTTTATTTATTTATTTTTGGGCTTAAGAGCACATGCGATTGCATTTAAATAAATACAATGGTAAAGATTTGAAATGGAAATAGAAATTGCATGTAATTAACATTGAGCTTATAAACTCAAGATAACTGATAAACAGTAACATATTAAATGCGTTTTTTCCCTCCTTTCTTCTTAAAATGTAATGCTGTTTAGAACGTACGAAACACTGGCGATACCTTAAAATGACCTTGAACTGTTCAAATTTTTTCTTGGAAAATAAATATTTTATAATATCTCTATTACATAATAATTTTTGAGATTCAAGTGTGATGTCATCTAACGTTGTGTCACTGCTTACAAAAATATTTTTTAGATGTAATTTTCCAATAAAATGCTAATGTTTTCGTCAAAATGCAACGTTATTAAAACTGAATTTTAAATTGAATCAACTTAGTTTTTAAATATAGAAATCCTTTTTTAATTATAATTGTTGCACTTGAAACCTATTTCTTAAAATATATATATATTTATTCAAATATTCCAATAAAATCATTTATTTATTATTGTATCTTATCAATTTCTTTCTCTTCTTTTTTCCATGTCATCATGAAAAAAAGGAAAACGATGCTGATACGGAAGAAAAGCAAGCCGAAGCCATACGCCGAGAATACGAGACGGTAAGTCCAAATAGTAAAAAAAAAAATTTTTAGGACCATTTATTTATTTAATAATATCTTTCCAAACATCGCGCGACGTCCTTATTCGCGATCAATTCGAGATTACTAACAAAAAAAAATTCAAATTCTCCGGGAAAATATTCTACTACTCGAAACTCGCTCGTTGATGGAGACGATCATCTCAACATTCTTTCTCGAAGAATTTGTTGATAAACAAAATTCACTAAGAAAAAAAAAAAGAAAAGAAACAAAGAACTCCCGAGAAAGAAAAAGAAAAAAGAAGCAACGATTCTCTAATAGAATAAGGATAGAATACATCCATTTGAGCGTTTGGTTTCTTTTTGATACGCTTCGTATTACAAAAGAATCATTCTTTCGAGTCAGAAAGTTCCATTGCGTTGGGAAGAGGAAGGGGAGGTGAGCTTTGATTGGTCGACACGGATCCATTGCAAAGCGACAGGGGTAATCATAGCGAAGGCGCCAAAACTTCATCATCACATTTGGCGGGGTTTAGTTCGAAGCCGCCAGTTCGATGTGCAGACGACCGGAGTGCGGTTTTGACGATTTTTGATCTTCTCCATGGTAAGTCTTGCCAAACGATTATTTTCCAAAGGTAATGAGAAGGGGGAGGGAAAAGAGGATAGTAAAATAAAGTTGTGTGTGATAGAGAACTAATTATGAGTGATACGAGTTTTAACGGTATAATCTCTTGGTTTTTCGAATAAGCTATGAATGTTTCATTATTTTTAACATTTGTTACATACACTTTTATGAAAAAATTAATCTCGTCTTAAAAATGTTTAAAAATTACTCTTTTTAGGAAATATTCTTCGATTAATATGTATAATTAACAAACGTTTTATATTTAGTTAAGTAATTATTTGGATAAATTATTCCTTTTTCAACTTTTTATGGAATAATATAATTCTTTATTTAAATTAAAAGTAAGGATCTATTCTTTTTCGTAAATAATGAAGGTGATGCATCATTTTATTTTTAAATATTTTTAAAAAGTGATTCAGAAAAATTTCTTTTTCTTTTTTGAATTTTTGTTTAATTAATTGTATTTTTCATTACCGTCATCCATCAAATTTTGGTCGAATTATCTTTTGAAAATACATTTCATTAGGTAATATATCTTTTATTACTGTTATTTTACAATTTTTTTCAAAATTATATCATCTATAAGAAAGAAATCGTAATATTTATGAGAAATATTTCATCTCTTTCAGATCTTTACTACATATGCCATCATTCTGATAAAATTTCATCATCATTTCTTTTTTTTTTTCTTATCATAGAAGGGAAAATTAGAAATATTTTTAAAACGCTCAAATCTTTATTTAATTTCTTAAAATTCCTTCTTTCTATCTATCTTTTTTCCCCTTGTATTTTTGTAATCTTTCTCATTCAAATATTTCCTCTTTTTTTCCTGGCAAGAATTTTTATTAAAGCTGTTAGCTTATTTATTTTAAAATTTTTTTATTTATTTATTTTAATTTTATTTTTTAAATAATTCTCCTTTATTCAGTTTCAGAAAATTTAAAAACGAACATTCCGACATGTCAATATGTGCGTTCTTGTATGTGTGAAGAATTTGTATTCATTCTAAAAGGGCTACGTTTTACTGCGTTGTTTTATTTTTTGTTCGGATACATATGTTCTGAAAATTTTCTTTCACATTAATTTACACAAAATATTAATAAATGTAAATTTTAGTAATTAAAATTGTACCTTTCCAATTCATGGAAAGCTGTGTATCGTCATTGTTCTACTTCTAAGATACAATCGAAGGATTTTTGAATGAATTTTAGCTTCTTTTGATGTCGTATTCGAGCGCGGAACAAATAAAAATGACTTTTAAAAAAAATCTCTTTCAATATATTTCTTACAAAAGGACTACCAATATTATTATTTATGTATACTCCATTAACATCTACAGATTCTCTCCAACGTATTGCTAATTTTTTTACAATTCCAAAATTTAGAAAGAAGTTGGATGCGCACACGGAGCCCATTGCGAAAATATTTTTTCCTCTCCTTCATTCAATGAAAATCTTTCCCTTCCGAACGCTTCTTCGGGGGGTCCACACAAATAGTGTACGAAGGTGCTAAGTTTAAATGATTGAGAAGGTGTACGAATGTTGTGCATAGAAATTTATTTGATTTAACTTTTTTTCAATAGTTGTGAGGAGTCTCGCATTGTCTTGAAGAAGGAGAACTTTCCGTAGCGCAATGGAATGTTTTTGGAGCGATATGCCGCTTCTACCTTCTCTCAAAATTCTCAGTGGAATAATCGCACTAATTGTACGTCAGTCATGAAGAAATTCGCCGTATACATTATCCTGTTAAACCTTAAAAAAAAGTCAGAATTTTTTCATCTAATAATCTTATTGTTTGCTTTTAGTGAAGTAGTTTATCTGTTTGTGGCCGTTTCATACTTTCCGCTTTGCTTGAATAAATTAGCAAAATAAATAAATAAATAAAAAGGTCTAACGATTTAATAAGTTTTAAAAAATTCATATTTACCATGGAAATAATGTACGAATCATCTGCCGCTATTAAAAAAACTTTCCGTTTTATATTATCCACCTTAGTAATTAAAAAAAAAAAATACGTGTCTTAAAACAAGTATTTATTCTTCTGACATAATACTAACCCTTGAAAGAAAAAATATAACGACATTTATTCAACAAACCGCAAGAAAACACATGCCCGCTATACGTCTACTAATTTTCGTAACCTTTCGTCTCTATCGACCGAGAAGTTAAGCGCGGACTTGTTGCCCATTTCTGCATGATTGAACGCCATTTGGCGGCCCTTATAGATGAACATTTTCTAATAGGACGCCAAATGACATGAATGGTCATTTTAAATGTTTATGGTAATGTGTTGGTTAAATAACATTTGTGTTGGTATTTTTCGCAACTTTTTCTTTATAAAAATTCATAAATCATTCTTTCATGATTTTTATTTTTTAATATTTTCTCCTAATTATACTTAATCACGCGTTGAAGAACCATTTCATTTTCTTGTTTCTTGTTGTTTTGTGAATAAATTATTCAAAAGTTGTTCACGCAGGTTTCTCAAGCTGTGTTATAACTATTCTACCCAGAGGCATTTTTTAAAAGATGCATTTGTTAAGGTCTTGATAAATTAGATAAACTTAAGAACTGTTAAATACTATTCTCCTTTTTTTTTTTTATCACTTATTAAAATTTATCCCTTCAAATAAGCGGATGACATTTTATTTCGAAATACTTGCTTGACCTTCTCTTGAAAATATTCATATAGCTGAAATAAAACCTTTTTAAAGTGAGTGTTTTATTATTATAACAGAGATTTCAATGAAACAGGAAATAAAAATAATTGTATTTTCATCGCTATAATTTTTCTTCCGTAGATCATTGTTTTTTCTTTCTCTTTTCATATTCATTATTTCCTTCTTTCTTTCTTTACTAAATTCCTTATTTAGAATCGTCCCATTTATTTTCATTAAATAAGTCGCCTGCTATTTTTATTATTACTTTGAAGAACAATTTATTGTAAATTGTGATAAATTCCCGAAGCCGAAAAATTATTTTACCCCCCCCCCCGTTATTTTATTTCTTTATTATTATTATTATTATTGAAAAAGGTTTTTTTTTTTTAATCTTTGGTTTGCGCAAATTAATAAATAAAGAAATTCTGTATTTCATAATCTATATACTTTCATCGTATTTATTAATCTTTTGACAATGAGAAAAAAAATTAATCTAAAATCGTTATCTTATTTCAGTGACAAAACTATTTATAATTCCATCTGTAAAATTAAATATAGAAAAAAATAAAATAAAATAAAAAAATGTTAAGCGAATGATGAAATTTAGTTCGAATTTTCGTATACGAGGGTTGCTATTTATATTTCTGGCCTTGGCAACAGTAAGTGTTGCTAGGCGACCGCAGACGATTTTAATCGAAAGTTTGATATTTTTAAACATAAATTCAGCAAACGATTTACTATTATAGCTTTATTTGTGTTGTTGACAGTAAATTGAAAAGTTCTTCTCTGTCAAAAAATGGAATTGAATCGTGAACATTTCCGTGCCATTATTTTTCATAACTTTCGACGTGGATTGTCAAGACAAGAGTGCTTCGATGAACTTAATTCTTTATACAGCGATAAAGCGCCATCCTACAGCACTGTAAAAAATTGGTATAACGAATTTAATCGTGGTCGATGTTCGATCCAGGACGAATCCCGTGCAGGTCGTCCAAAATCCGTTGTTGTGCCAGAAAAGATCAATGCTGTGCGTGAACTGATAAAGCAAGATCGTCATGTGACATACCGTGAGATAGAGGCGTCTTTGGACATTAGTATGACTAGCATCAATAAAATATTGCATGAACATTTGAGCGTAAAAAAAATTTGTTCGCGTTGGATCCCGCATAATCTGACAAACGCTCAAAAAAAGGCTCGTGTCGATTGGTGCAAGGAAATGTTGGAAAAATACATTCAAGGTACATCAAAGGCTGTGTATAACATCTACACAGGTGACGAATCATGGATCTATGCATATGAGCCGGAAACAAAACAGCAATCAACTGTATGGGTCTTCCAAGATGAGGCAAAACCAACAAAAGTTGTTCGAGGAAGAAGCACATCGAAACAAATGATTGCCTGTTTCTTCGGCATTAACGGTCATGTGGCAACAGTGGCGTTAGAGCAACGCAGGACGGTCAATTCTGAATGGTACACGACCATTTGTTTGCCAGAAGTCATCGGAGAAATTCGAAAAAAGCAGAAGAACAGGCGAATCATTCTTCATCATGACAATGCGAGCTCTCACACATCGACTCAAACAAAGGCATTTCTGACGGAGCGAAAGATCGAACTGATGAGTCATCCGCCGTACAGCCCTGATTTGGCACCCAATGACTTCTTCTTATTCCCACACATCAAAAATAAATTACGTGGACAACGATTTTCGACCCTCGAAGAAGCGGTTGATGCATTCAAAACGCATGTTTTGGAGTTACCTCAATCGGACTGGAAAAAGTGCTTTGAAAATTGGTTCAAACGCATGCAAAAGTGTATTGATCATCATGGAGAATATTTTGAAAAACAATAAAACCAATTTCGATCCTACATATTTGTTTTTTCATTATTAGGACAGAAATATAAATAGCAACCCTCGTACTAAAGTGCAAAACACTATTTCTTTAAATTTAATTTTACTCTTTAATAGAGTCGTAAATTAACATAAATTTATTTTTATCATTCTCTCTGGACTGAACAGTAAACAGGCAGTTCTCCTTTCCAGACCTACCAATGATCCGGCGTATTTACACAGACAGATAATCTTTATAGACATAAACTTATGCCTTCTTCAATTGAATAATACAGGCAATCAATTACAAACCGTAATTTTTTTTTTGTAATTTAGTTATTCCGTATATTTGACACATTATTTGTGTGTACTGTATTAAATTTTATAAAAGAATGCATAATTTTTTCTATTTAAATGTAGTTTTATGAGCGTTTTCGACAGTCACTGGGTACTCTGGTTCGATATCTGCATGTTTACCGCGAAAGTACGGAATTGAATCTTTTTCCATGTTACTTACAGTGTCTCACAAAAGTGATCGGACACTTGTGCTTTACAAAAGGAAACTGTAATAAAATAAATAAGCAAACATGTACAAATTTTTTGTTGGTGTGTTTCATATTTAAAATTAGTAACAATTATTACATAACATACATTTTGTCAAAATATTAAAATAGCAGTTTAATAAAAATACAATTGTTTAGAACGGAGCAAAAAATGGCTCACATAAGTGATCGGACACTTACTTTCCCATCAAATATTTATCCAAAAATTTTACTTTTTAAAAGATTTTAATATTTTGTTGGATTTCCTTTTACTTTTAAAACATGATTTAATCTTCTTGGGATGGATTCGACTAATTTTTTTGTGATTTCTGGAGTGATTTTACCCCATTCTTCTTGAAGCACCGATTTTAATTGTTGCTTTGAAGAAATGGTGTGTTTGCGAATTCTTGATTCCAATTCTTGCCAAATATTCTCTATGGGATTTAAGTCTGGAGATTGTGGTGGTGTTTTTATTATTTCAGGACAGTTATACAGCAGCCAGAGTCTAACGTTCAAAGCAGTGTGCTTGGGGTCATTGTCCTGGTAGAATTTAAAATCGTTGTGAAGGTTCAATTTTCGTGCTGAAGATTTCAAATTTTGGTTTAAAATGTCAATATACTTGTACTGATCCATTATACTGTCAATAAAAACAAGATTACCAACTCCAGCGGACGACATACACCCCCACACCATAACTCCTCCTCCTCCATGTTTTACTGTTGGCAGCAAGTTCTGTTTGCGAAATTCTTCCCTGGGTTTTCTCCACACCAAGATTCTACCGTCAGAACCAAATATATTAAATTTACTCTCATCAGCAAATATAACTTTATTCCAGTAATCAGAATTCTTATTTATGTTGGATTTTGCGAAAGCTAATCTGAGTTTTCTATTCTTTTCACTTACGAAGAATTTTTTCCTGGCTACTCTACCGTGATATCCAGCAGATCGAATTACCCTTCTAATAGTCTCAGGATTAACAATTATTCCATATAATGCTTGTAATTCAGCAGCAACTTTAGGAGCACTCTTTCTTGGATTTTTTTTAATATTTCGAACGATAATTCGCTTTATTCCATTGGATAGCTTCGATGGTCGGCCAAGTCTTCTTTTATTCTGAATCATGTGCTTCTTTTTATATCGTTTAATGATATCGAAAACTGTTGAATGACTCAAGTTAACTGTTTCAGCAGTTTTTCTTATAGATTTTCCACGTTCAATATGCAAATTAATAACTAATTTTCTAATTTCAGGCGAAGTTTCTTTTCGTTTAGCATTCATGGCTGCACAGAGCTAAAAAACACAAAAATTCCACAACAAACTTGAGAGAAATACTGCAGACGATTTTATAAATTATTGCCATTTGCTTTTGAGTTAAAATAAACGCCCAAAAAATATTTTTATTGCTTATTTCAGACGATTTTTGTTGCATATATAATGGTGTCCGATCACTTATGTGAGCCATTTTTTGCTCCGTTCTAAACAATTATATTTTTATTAAATTGATATTTAAATATTTTGACAAAATGTATGTTATGTAATAATTGTTACTAATTTTAAATATGAAACACACCCACAAAAAATTTGTACATGTTTGCTTATTTATTTTATTACAGTTTCCTTTTGTAAAGCACAAGTGTCCGATCACTTTTGTGAGACACTGTATTTCAGACTTAACTTTTGCGGCGGCATAAATTTTATTCTTTAATAGCTCACCATGTAATGAATATTCTTTTGAATTCTATTCGCTCTTGCATCATTTCCAAGAACTTTGCTAGGAATTCTAATTTCGCCTCGTCTGTCATCAAAAAAGCATCGCGGAGGATTATAATTCATTGTTTTTATGTCCCTTGTTTTGCTTTATTTACCTTTAACAAGGTTGTTGATATGAACGACCAATTCTCCTTCAGTTAAAGGGATCATTCATAACATTAAACACTTCGATTTCTTTCCTCCGTCGCAGCTTGCTAAGCGATTGCGCGTTCGAGGTGGCAGGGGTGACAGGTGGGTCATGGTAGGAATTGGGGAGGTCGCGCAGACGGTACCGTCGGGTCTGGTGTGTAATCAGTGGGAGAGCCCTTAAATGGAAAAGAGTGCGCTCTTTGTTCGCGGCCTTTTAAAAAGCCGGAAGAAGCACTTGTTGGCTAAAAGGGTTATGTACCCACGCGCTGCGTGCTCAGTTCGTGATTGCGCTTTCTCTCCTTTCATTGATGGTTCTGCGGGCCTCCGTGTTTACTATCAAACACCGCGGCGCTTTGTTATTTCTGGTTTATTAAGAGTCCCTTGATCACAATTATTAAATCTTTTTATTCAAATTGTCTACAAGAATGAATATTAATTGTTCCATCAAATAATTTAACTTTATTTGAGCACACGGGTAATAAGTAACGAAGACGAAATCTCTTAGGGTATTATTTTTATCGTGAAAATACTATCAAACACCGCAGCGCTTTGTTATTTTTTACTTATTAAATGTCTTTTGATTACTACTTTAATATTTTTTTAAAATTATCTACTAGAATCTTTGTTTTATTATTTAATAATATATTTTAGCTTTATTTGAGCACATATGTAAAGTAGTTAAAAAGACGAAATATGCCCGAGAGTGTTATTTTATAGTGAGAAATTCAATCATAAAATGCTTTTCTTTTCTTTCTTTTTTTTTTTTTTTTTTTTTTGGTAATCGAATTTATTTAATTTTTCGTGACTTTTTCTCTATCTACTATGTATTAAGATTTTACTTTTGCGCTTTTTTTAATTATTTGATCAAATGACATAATAGCATAATAGAGCGAGTACTATAAAATCTTAACAACTCCCCCCTCTACGATAATTACCCCCCCTACCTAACCATATACATATGAATTCGAACTCTGGTTACGTTCTTCAAAATATCGTCTGTGTTATTTACATGATATTTCTTGCACGATTATCGATTGTAAATTTGGTTTAAGTGTGCGACACGAAGAATTTTCTTCAATTTAAAAAAAAGGTGTATATTTTTGCGTTTTGACGATAATTTCGCATTGTTAAATTTGCCTTCAATTAAAAAAAAAAAGGGTACATTAGCAGGGCTTTCCAATTGAAGTAGAGAAAGGTTTATACTGAAATTTTTAGTTGCACATAAGTATTTAATAAATGTCAACTGTTATTTTATTAGACACTCGTAAACATTTTTTTAAATAATCAGTTGTAATTTCTTATCTGCTTGGCTTCACTACAAAGTATTAACAAAATAACTGCCACCCCGAAGAAGAGACTTCTTACTAGGCCTTGAAAGCAGTTTCTTATATTAAAATATTTTATTTCATTTTTTACATTTATTACATAGTACAAATGAGTATAGTATAAGGAATGCATGAAGTAATAACATTACAATACAAATAATAAAAGAATTAATATATAAAATGACATAACCTGATCTACGGACAGTATTTGTATCCATGCAACTTGTCAGTGTGTGCGATAATATTTTTACACGATTATATTTTATCACGATAATACGCGTATTTCTAGTTGTGGCCACATTAGCTTTATGGCCATGATCGCGAACTCGCGCCCCGTGCGAGCCTGATGCACGTTACATCTTTCGAGGCTGCAAGTACTCCCATTGGTGTGGTGTAGTGGTGAGGGAGGTCCAGTTTAGTAGTCATCCTTGTCACTTGACCAAGGTTCAAATTAACAAGGCCCTTTGTTAATAGCCCTAGTGCTACTTGAAAGTGCGATGTTAATAAAGAGTCAATCAATCACTGTATTTCTAATTATATTATTCAGTGAAGTATTGGAATATTTTTTAAACATCGCTGGACCAAAAGGTAATATGTTTCCATTTTGCGGCATATTCTGTAATCCAGCCGTTTGTCTTCATATTTTTACGTGTAGTTTCGGGCGTTTGTTGAATTTGATTGTCAGATCGCGACGCAGCGCTGCTCGAATTTTCACCCAGTATTTATAAGGTCATTTTTCATTTCAGTTTAATGTTGTTGTTGTTTTTTTTTGTATTCTGGAGGGTCACATATTCCGTTTGCATATTATTAGAACTGAGTGCGTACAGAGTATCGTACGGTTAAATGTTCTCGAAGCCCAGCTGGTGTTCTTCCAGTGCTAAAACTTATAAACGTAAACATGTGACTAGCTTAGTTCGTTGCAATTTGTTTTGACTATCATTGTACTGTATTAATATTTCTTTTTCTGATGTTCGTTTTATCAATAGGGTAATAATCAATGAATTAACGTTCAATCAGTTAATTGATTTAGTTTTGTAACTGCCAGAATGAGATGAAATAATTTGTCGTGTGTGCGATTATATTTTTACACGATTCATACCATTCGACGCAGGTTCATAGCGTGCGTAAACACATTAAATGCGTGTTTTAGTCGCTTAAATATTCATCTAGAGTGATTTATCTCTGATATACCCATTAAAAGAATAATGACGGCAAAATCATTTTTCGGCACGGCTGTGCTTCCGAACGGGCCAGATTAAAGAGAGCTTTTTTCGTATTTTTTATATTTTTCCTTAAAACAATCATTGTAGTTTAGCCAGCCGCCATTTTAAAAAGGACCCAGATTATTACGACATGAATATTGAATCATTTTTACTAATGCAAGTATTGCATCATTGAGAAGCTCTAAAAACTAATGATATAATTTAATAAAATGTTAACATTTTATAAACATCTTCAAAAATTGTTACGAACACGAATCATAGTAAGAACATATAATGCTTATGCTGCTGTTATTTTTACTTTTAGCGAAACAAACAAAGTGAATGGTAAAACTGAAGTTAACTATGTATGTGTAAGTATCATAGAAGGGAAATAAAGTGAATTACGATCTTTAGCGTCAAACCGAGCTATCCAAGAGAACTTCGGAGATGCTCGTATGACAAATTTAAACTCACGTTAAATACAAATTTAAACACCATTTTATATAACTATTGCGATGCTTACATTAAGTTAAATGTCATAATAAATATTGTTGAGCGTTAGATGTAATATGTTTTTAGCCATCACAGGGATTATTATTTTAGTCAACAATACAATAGAGTCACTAACTTCTTTTCAAAATAAAGAATGAAATCCACTTGATTTGTTTAATTTCCTTTTATGAGAGCAATAATTTCATTTGGCTTAAAATATGTTCATTTTAATAATTTATCTTTTGTTTAAATTTAAGTATCTGAAAAGAATATTATTGTTCAAATCAATGTTTCATGGTTTGCTTTAATTGTAAATAATTTAATAAATATTACAAGAAATAGTTAGTACTTTTTATGGCTTTGTCTATTCTTTGCAAAACTACGCAAAGAACAGTTTTTTATTTGTCTTATATATCAAAATAAGCATTAAAAGTTTATTTGCTAATAGTTTATTAAGTTATGCTATTAATCTTTGCAATTTTGTTTGTTTGTTAATTTTATAAAAATGTTTCTAGATGGTGCAATCGTAAAGTTAATAAATTATTGCAATTGATGAGTAGCAGAAACTCGAAAGCGAATGTTTCAATATTTATACCTTAAATCAAATTAAAAAAATTTACTTAGAATAAAAAATTTTTTAGAAAAATTATAAATTGCACGAAAAAAGTTCTTTCCGGAATAGATCTAATTTTAAACGATTGATAATCTAGATCTAATATGTTACCTACTAAGATATTGTGTTAGTGCTAAAAAAAATTAAATATTCGAAATCACACGAAACTATTCCAATACAGTT
>BMAW01020911.1:320632-338355 GCA_019974015.1 Nephila pilipes | reverse complement strand
TACACGCGTACCCTTAAAGTGCACGAGAGGCCGATAGTGAGAACGCGAAAAGAAAAAGTTTATAGCGAACACACAGCTGAAAAAAAATTAATAAATAAGTAATAGAATTTTATAAAGTAGGTAGAGTTTCTATTCTGATTATTGATAGGAGGTCAATATTGCAAGTAGTAAAGTGATATTTCTGAAAAACGCCTGCATGTATTTATTGCTGCTTGCTGACAACAAGCATGTTAAGCGATCGTTTTATTTTTTCGTATATGTACATAAAGAATAAAGAAGCAAATTCAGCTCAGATCCGGATTTGAGATTGTATTTATCTTCTTTTGAACCTAATTTTTCAAAATGTTGTGATTCAATGCAGTTTCTAACATCCCACAAATTTTTCTAATATTTGCTTCTATCTTTAAAAATTAAACCTGTGCAATGTAAAGACAAATCATTCAATTCTATTCAACATACCCTTTTTTGGAGAAGTTTTCAGAATCTGTAATGGGTGAAAAAAATTGCGTGTGGGGTGTGCTTGAAAAATTTTTGGTCGGAGATTCGAGAAAAGGAACCAGGCCAGCTTGAGGTATGCGGGATGAAAAAGTTTGAAAACCGCTGGTGTACCATATTGATATTCGTTCTCACTTCTGGACCTTTCAGGAACTTACCTATAGGTAAGTGCGGGCATCATGATCCCGAGGTACACTAGAGATCATTTTTTTCTTCATGAGATGTACTGTCTTTGGTAAATCCGGTGACCAGCCATCGGGGTACTCTAGCAATACATAGTCTATTTTGGACTCTTCTTATCAACTAATTTCAACCTTATTCTTCTTATTTAAATCTTTTCAGGGACTATTTTTATAATATATATATATATATATATATATATATATATATATATATATATATATATATATATATATATATATATTGTGATTTATTCATTTTATATTGGTAGGAATACAAAAATAGAGGGGGGGAAGGACAATAAAAATGCACAAAACCCATAACGTACACGTGTATGATTTCTGACTGTTATTAGTAATTTATAAGGGACATGATTTCATACCCTTCGTATATACCAGTTCTTCACATTGCATACAAATGTAACGAGTTTTTAATCTTGCACAATTTTTGTCCTGACATTCTTCTGTCATTCCAAACGATTTGGATTGGTCATATCGAATTTCGGTATCACGTACTTCCAAATCTTTAATGTCTGAGCTTTCATTATTTTGTATTTCTCTAATAATTTGGATCTGAGTTAAATTTCGCTTTTTTTTTTATTTTCGCAGCAAATTTATACATTTCGTCATACGCTGACAAAATGTCAAATTATACTGTTGTATTTAAGTAAAAACACCATTTCGAACGATAATTGTATACGTTTGTAAATTTCTTATTAAATAAAAAACTGACAGCAAATTTCTCTTTTAAATTTCTACAAATTCTTTAGTTTAAACATACTTAATATTTATAATTTTTCATATTCCTAACACTATACCATAAATACCGTTATCAGTGCAGCCGAAACAAAGATTTGTATTTCTCTTGATGAGAGATTCTGTAGTGAATAATTTACTATGAAATTTTTGTACTTTTCACAAAAAACTAAATGTCCACATGGGGGAAAAAGGGCCTCAAGATGTTAAACAGATGTTTTGCATGGCATAGCCAGATTCGGCTCTTGCGCCATAAACTCTAACATTCACTAATTCACTCTCTGTCCTGGGGAAATTGTTCAGAAATGAAAAAACAAATTTGTCAGGAAAACCTGGTGAATAAGAATACAGACAAATAAAAGAATTAAAAAAAACTCTGAAATCAGTATTATCTAGTGTTATAACGGAACAATAGACTTTTTCTCCTCTCGCCTCTTCCAAGAAACATTACCAATAGTTCTCCTCCTCTTTTCAACAATCAACCATCTGTACCAACAATTATAAGCTACAAAGTTAAGATGCGGTGCCGTATTTGTTTTTGTGTTCGTTCTTCATAGTAAAAATTTCATTCGTGTCTATACTTCTTTTTAACTAAACCACAGGTCTCAATTTTTTTAGTCTACCGTCCCTCTATTCGGAAGGGCAAAAAAACACCATCTCCTGTTCTGAAATCAACAGTGAAGTTATTTTTCAGATATTTGATAAATATTTAAAAATATACCCGAAAGTGAGAAAAAGTAAGCAATCACGCAGAAACATATTCTTTTTAATTCACTCTTTGGAATTCGAGTACTTTTTATTTAATGCAATTAAATGTAGAAATCTATCTTTGAGAAGTAAAATTGAAACTCCATTATACTTGATGGCGTGGGAATCTTAGTCTTTCCATAACCTGCTCAAACTTCTAAATATAAACTTTGTTGATCGAACCAGAACATACACCCACACACTGTGATGCACTGAGAATACTGCTATTCGTTCACATACTAGTCAATTACAGTACTGGGAACAAAGGTACAATGTACCATACCTATTTATAACACTATTTGATCTTACTAAAAAAAAAATATTTGTTGAAACATGTGTTCGATGATTTTGAGTATTAGTCAAGCCTATTAGTGTGTTCTTGCGAGTATAACCCTGGAGAGCAGCAGTTGGTCCTCAACATTCATTAAATTAGTGTGGCCGCGGTATCCTAGTGGTCATGGTCGTGGACTCGCAGCCGGTAATGTTTTCGACTAGTCGTGGTTTCAAGTCCTGATGCTTCTAAAGGTCCGCCTTGAAGCGGAGCTGATGTGCGTTACATTTGGTAAAGGTCCCAAGTCCTCCCGTTTGCGTGGTGTGGAAGCTCGAAAGTGGGAGGTGCCAAATCGGATGTCGTCTTCGTCATTTGACCGAGGTTCAAAATTACGAAGTCCGTTGCCAATAACTCTCGTGCTGCTTCTTGGTGCGACGTTAATAAAGCTGTCTAATCAATCAGTTCCTAAAATTGGTCAAAGACCAAAAACACCCCCTTTGATCTTCCTAGGACCCACCGGTGGGCAGTATCATTGAAGAGTATCACTGAAGTAATAAACCCATAAAAACTTTGAATTCATAAGATTAATTCTATTTTCATTAATTGAAATATGGGAAAAATAGCTTCGAAATGAATTTAGTTCGCGAACAGAGGTATGAATGACTATAAAAAGTTTTCATTATAATTCTAATTTCTCTTGTGATAAGAAATCTTAGGAAGTGCTGCAAAAACTTTTGCTACATTTTTCTAAATCTTCGTTTCGAAGCACCCTGAAAGTTTTCATTTTAAGTAGTGTTATGAAACTCTTAAGCAAAATGTTATGTATCAGTATTAGATATAATATTTTAAAGGAAGAGCGTCCCCCGGATGTTTACGTGTCTGCGGTTTGAAAAAAATTAAGTTGCATATTTCATATATACTATAAATAGTTCAAGGGACCTAAAATGAACTCATGTACTTTTGAAGATCTTTGCTTAACGTAATCACAATTTTCTAAACTTTCCCGAAAAAGATTCTCGTTTTAAAACAATTTATAAATTAAAATTTGCTTCACTATTTTGTATTTTTGAAAAAAGATTGTGGCAATTAAATGGAAGGAAATGCGTATGCTTATCATTTTTTTTTTTATTTTAGTGTTAAATATGTTAAATACATAAATATGTGTAAAAAATAGAAGTAAGATAACTAGAATCAGTTTTTACTTTCCCCCCCCCTTTAACTAACTTTTTACCAACTTACTTTTGGTATGGCGGTATTTGAGTTAAGAATCTGCGAATGAACATGAATTATGTAAATTAAGAAATGTTGAATATATAAACTTTTTTACTATATAAGAAATGTTGTGAATAGGAAATTATCAGATAGAGAGGAATGTTTGACAAAGCTGTTTATTCAGCGTTACCATATGTATAGGGTACCCATATTTCGCTTCCTTTATTCCCAAAATGAAGCTATTTTGTGACTTTTTCTCATAGTCAGTTTTTCCAAAAGAAATGGTTGACAGTTTCGGAACAAAAATATCCTAAAACTAAAGATTGGGTTTTGAGACCAATCTTTCGGGGGAGGGGGTTCATACGTTTGAGAGCGTTTGTATTCAACACTTAAATTTCTTAAAAATAATCATTGATCTGTTTTAATTTATCTGTATTCATCTGAATATGTGCGAATTGCCCTAACAAGTCATCAATCAATTTTTCGGCAATTAACTGATGAGATGGACAATATTCGTTAAGTATCCAGAACCAAATCTAATTTTTAAAGATTTTCTTCTCAAAATTGTTTGAGACAATCAGTATAATATGTACAATATTTTTGAAATAACATTGATTAGTTTAGTTTATTGATAACTTTGTAAACAATTTTTAAAAGTAAAGTATTTCCTTTTAGTTACCATATTTCATACATATATTTTACCGCACGCGAGTCGTTCTATGGCCTCTCATGGTCTAGTAGAATGAAATTCAATTGCAGTACTTTCTCGGTAATCCGGCAGATATTAGACCAGAACACAGACGAATTACTGGAACGTATTGTATAAAATTTAATACAATAACTCAAATAAAGTGTCAATCACAAGAAATAACTAAATTAAAAAAAAATGTGCAGATTTATGTTGATAGATTACATTATTCTGTAGAAGTAGAAAGTCTGAAATACAATTTTCTGTGATCTGTCTGCCGGTGTTAAAACACCTGATTTACTTGCAGGGCTGGATAGGTGAAGTGTCGGATTGTAGAGGGAGTACAATACTTGATTATAATTCGTTCATATTATTTAACCCCTTATTATACAATGACATATGGGAGACATCATTTATTTTACGTACCATTGTAGACATTGACATCTCTGAGATGTCAAGAGCTGTCTCAGGCTGATGCCGTGCAGTTGCTATTAGGTTATACAATTGTTTCGCTCGTGCTTCGATTCTGTTTTGTTTAGAATGCTCAAGATGGTCCCCCTTTCTCCACTCTCTCAGGGACTTACTTTCTTTAGGTAGATTCAGGCATCATGACTTCAAAGCACCTTAACAATCGTTTTTTTTTTTTTCTTCACATAGAGTTTGCTGTATTTGATAAACACGGATAACGCGCCCTTGGGATATTCTAATGATTCTTCTTTATTTTTGATATTCTTCTTCTCGTCAGTAAAATTCAACATTTTCTTCCATTTTTCTTACGTCAAGACTACAGACATACTTGTTTTTCCTCATAATTTTTCTCCTCACATTTGGTTCACGATCAGTTTCGTGGTCCCGGTAGCCTAGTGGTCATGGTTTCGGATTCGTGGCCGGCGGTTTTCATTAAATCTCGGGTTCGATTCTTGGCCGCAAAAAGACCCGTCGTGTAGTCGGGCTGATGCACGTTAAATCTGTCAAGGCCCAAAGTCCTCTCGTTGGCGTCGTGTGGAAGCTGAGAGAGGGGGAGGGCAGCTTAGGTGTCGTCCTCGTCACTTGATTGAAGCTCAAAATTACGAGGTCCGTCTCTAATAGCCCTCGTGCTGCTTCTAGTGCGACGTTAATAAAAACTAAACTAAACTCACGATCAGTTCATTTTCTTCATTCTCGCATCAAGTTTTGTTTATTTCCAATCTTTTTGTTCTTCGACAGTTCCTTTATTTTTTCATTTCTTTATTCCTTTTTCTGTTAGTTCGCCAACCGACATGAGATGTTTACATCTCAAAAGGAGAAAAGTTGAGTCCTGGTGATAACTTTTGCATTTCTTTTCGTCCGTGCTTCTTTGTAAACGGATCAGAATAAATCGTTCTGTTTCTATGTTTACTCATAACTGTTCAGTTGAGCCAAATTAAGTAATATTTTTCTGATGCATCAAATTCCATTTTATTTGTATGCCAAGGGGTTAATAGATACAACAGGTTCTCTCGTGTTTTTTACCGTAACTAATCTATTTGGGTTACTTTATTACATTATTTTAACTGAGAACCCGCGTTATGAAAGAACTGTAACTTATATAAATTAGCATTACTATAAATATAGAGAAAGTAGCCAAACTGTTGAGCATACAATACAGATGTGAGAAGGTGGAAGTAATCCTCCAAGTGTGTGTTCCTGATTCGTATCCATTTTGCTGTTGCCAAGTGTAAGTTTCAACAACAATCTTTGCTTAGTAACGCATTTCGGTTAACATTTCACAAATAGTTATACGTTTTGAGATTCTTATACGAAGTAAGAATAAATTGTTTTTTAAGAATTGTTTTCAATCACTTTAAATATTAACTATACGAAGTGGGGCATTGCAGGTATACTAGCTGGGAGTATCTGTTATTCGCCCGTGTGAATTTTTGAAATAAACCCGTGATGAATAGACTGTCTGAAGCAAATATTCATTGCATTCAGCTTACACCCAAACGTGGTTGTTCAGCCATTTGGCGCCGAGTCTCACAGTAGCGGGTAAAAATGTCCTCTTGTAGGTTTTCGAGTTGGGAGCAGTTCTGAAAGTGATCATCGTCCGTATTGGAAGTCCGACATAACGGGGAGATATCAGGAACCCAACTAATACGGTGGAGGTGTGCTTGAATATAGTCGTTCCCCGTCGTAAGGTGCAAACATGCATCAGCCTCGCTGCATTTCAAGTGCAGTGGAATACACACACACCCCTCTTGCGACAAGGCATTCCCATAATCTGTGACCTCAGGGACTTACCTTCTTTAGATAAGTGACCCAACATCATGACCCGAGGCACCCTAGTGATCTTTTTCTTTCCTAAGGGGGTTTACTGTCATTGGTAAACACGGGTGACGCACTCCCGGGATAACCTGGCGATCATTCTCTAATTTCGACCCTCCTACTCGTCAACTAATTTTTGTCTTTTTTTTTTCAATTGTTTCACGTCTAGACCACAGTTAAATCTTGTTTGGCGCTGCATGGCCACATCTGGCTCTTGCGCCGATAACCTTTATATACACTCACTCCCATAATTTTTCTTTACTCTAGTCTTTGAGTGTTTTTCCATTGGAACTGTGAACAGTCGTAGTGATATGATTGCTTGCTGTTCTGAGTGTGGCGGAATCTCGAGTTGACAGCCTTTCTTCTCTCCGCGACATCAGCAAGTTCTTTTATTACGGGGAACTTCCACATGACTAGGAAATCATTGAAGCTCTAGGAATTAGCCAGTTCGGTGCGGCTCTGGATTGTTCGTGATCAGTGTGTTGGGTCGAAAAATGAGACCTAAAATAAATTCGAAGAAAACGTTTTTTGGCGGGAGTATGCTAACTGCTTTTTTCTCGTGTTTGTCGTCTTACAATCTTTGCACGTTGACCAGCGAGAAAATGATCCGGCAATTATGAATAAACGAACCGACCGAGAATGAAAAATCAAATGCAAAGAAATGAATTCATCCTTTTACAACAAGTATATAAAGGGTAAATTCAACATCTACCTTATCATCATCTTTTAACTTAAAAATTTTTTAAGTGTTTTTAATGTTAAAATAAGTCGTGTTGGTTTCTTGAAATGTCCCGATATACTGATTTCCTACCTTTTGAGATATAGAGTTAAGCGAATAACAATTGGTCACATCTACACACATATCAGCGAAACATCAAAAAAAAAAAAAAAAAAAATGGAGTGATACAATCAATGTTGTGGATTTGTATACAGGACAAACAATTTTCAAATTTATATAGTTGTTATATGAAGTATCTGCGACGATCATGAAAAAAACGCATTATTTTTTCTTTTTAAATAAAAAATTAATTTTTCTTTTCCTGATAGACTTAAAGAAAATAAAGCTGATTACAAAGTTTTTAAAGCGACGTAAAAATTGTCCGAAATCGAAATATGCAATTAAGCCTCGGAAACGAATATATCAACCAACTCTTCATTATGCTCTTCTAAAATTTTATTCACTAGCAAACACTGTCATCATTCATGACGTAAAATGAAAACTAGCGGAAAGGAAGAAGCATAAAATAAATAACAAACATTACAATTTGATAACGGGGTTGTATTTAATTTTGTTTTTCTTTTTTTTTTTTATACTATCGCTGTGTTTGTTAATAAATCATCCCAAAGAGAAAAATAATAATAAATAGCACCGAAACTTAATTATTCCAATCGCTTAACAAAACAAAATTGTTTTTCGTTGTAAATTGAAATTAGAACGTTCACAAAATCCTGTCCTTTATACATTTGTTTTTGGGAAACATAAAATTTTGGATTTTGATTGCAATTTTCAATTTGATTTAACTATCTGTGCAGCTTATGCCTGTTAAGAATATTATTTGCGATTTAAAAAAAAGTCAATTTTTCATTCTGCCATATTATTCGAACGACTGAGAATAAAGATTTTAAAGTGATCACTTATTTTCGAAATGTGTTTCTAAGTATTAGTTGAATTCATTTAGAAGTTTGAACCGTTCTTAAAAGTTGGAATTAATATTTTTTCATGTGTTCAGGAAGGAGAGGAATATGCAATTAAAAAATAGGCAACTCCCTAAAACTCATCATGACTTTTAGAATAACTTTCATATTTATTTTTATCATTCAAATATTTTTAAATGAAAATCCAATTACAGTTTTCTGTTTAGATCTGTTGCTGTGTAAAAGTTCTTAAGCGGATTTACTTTAAAAAAACTTTTCTTTCTTAAGATTTTCATTTCTGTTTTCATGGGAATGAAATCTGTTAAAATAAAAAAAAATCCGGCAAATGGGAAGTTTCTTTCAAATTTTACGTGTAAAGTAACTATAATTTTTACTAATATAGTATATCAATTTATTTTAGTACGGTATTTTTTAAAAGAAACGTATATGATTAGAAGTTTCAAAGTTCTAAATTCGAGTCTCTAAAAGTGCAATATATTTATCAGTCCCTGATGATCCTGGACAAAAATAAAACATTAAATTATTCGGTTTAAATGATTATCCAATTCTATTTCTTATTTTCCTTTGTAATAAAAAATGAAAACATTTATAAGTAGCTTTATATCTTACTCTTCGAAAAGTATAAAAGTATTTAATCCATTTGCTTTAAATCGGAAGAATGAATCGTCACGATAATTTTAGATCAAAGTATGTAATGATGAGATGCATTAAATGGACAGTATATAATGATGAGTATTATTCATAATAATTTAATTACCAAATATCACGGTAAAATAAAGAAATCTCTTTATTTTATAACAAATGGAATCAAGCTTATTTGGAATTGGGAACCATCTTTTAATTGGAGAATTAGCAGATGATAGAAAGAGATTCAACTTTGTTTTTGATATATTAATAAATAAAAATATTAAAAGTATAACTCCTTTTTTACTGAAGTTAAAAATAGCATAAAATATAAATATTTCTTGATGCGACACGACACCCAAATTAAGCAAGTTTTTTAAAGAATTTTGACATAACCATGGTATGTAAAGGTTCTTGCAGCTCTAAACAATTTGGGTGAGCTCTGTTTCTCTGGGCCAATTCTCAGATATCTCTTTATTTGTATGTTTTCCTGTTCAACTGTCGTTTTTTGAATCTCTGTCATGATAAGCTCATATAACTGCCCAAAAAAAAACGTGATACCATGCAAAACACTTGGCACAAATATAATACCTCGACGACTGTAGCTTTATTTGTTACCTGGTTTTCAGATTTCTTATACCTGACAAGTACACGTGTTTTCTATATAACGCACTATTCATCTTTTAGACCAGCCCTTATTATTTTCCACGTATGTATCCGCGGTAGTCTAGTGGTAACGGTTGCGTACTCGTTGCCGATGTTGTTTCATCAAGTCTTGATGCTGCTAATGATCCGCCGGGAGAAACGGGGCTGATGCATGTTTAATTTGTCAAGACTCCAACTCTTCCTGAAGGCGTGGTGTGGAAATTTGGAGATATAGGTGCCAACTCAGGCGATGTCCTTATCGCTTGATCGAAGTTCAAAATTACGAGATCCGTCACCATAGCCCTCGTGTTGCTTCCGAGTGCGACGTTACTAAACAATTTTCACACACTTCTACCAGCGCTTGACTTGTCAGGGAAACAAGTCGGAAAAAAATTCATATGGTTGTTGTGACATCAGGCTTTAATGGCAGATTCTTTCCTATTGTTAGGATGAAAGTAGTGTCTTTTAGGATGTTCTTTCATCTTTGGGAGTCCTCAGGAACTTTCTTTCTTTCTTTCTTTTTTTTTTTTTTGGTAAGTATAGGCGTCATGATCTCGAGACATCCAAGAGATATTTTCACTTTCCAAAGGGTTTTATTGTCTTTGGTAAACACGGGGGACGCACCCTCAGGTTAATCTTGGGATCCTTCTCTATTTTCGACACTTCTTGTCAGCCAGTTTTTTTTTTTTTTTTTTTTTCATCTTTTCTATCAACTTAGACCACAGTTACACCTTGTTTGTCACAGCATAGCCACATCTGGCTCTTGTGACATTAAACTTTACTATCATTTCATCATCGTGAAAAGGTATAAGTTTCAAGGTCAGGTGCAATGACGCGTCGCTGCTCCGACCTCATCTCCACGTGGGTCGACATCGCCTTTAGTTCTGAACACACGAATCGCAATAGGAACAGAAGGGGGGAAAGTGAATTACATAGAAGACACATGTAGTTTTTAAGGTATTATAAGAATTTTGAAAATCCAGTAATTTAATTAATAATTTATGGTCCTTGTGGCACATTCAAGTTTGAATGTTGGCTGAATATATAATCTAGTTGAAACTAAATAATGTACCGTGCACTTAGCTAACTTAATATTGACGAAAAACATGTTGAGCGTAAGCTGTGTTTCCACACCTTATGCTAAAAGTCATTGTGTAGATTCACGTGATGTTAAGTGTGTAACGAATCATAAAGAGACACAGTTGTCTTTGTGCTTTTGTACAAGATTGACGCCAAAATGTCGACCGTTGTCCCTAACGTAGCTACAACACAGCGGAGGAAACATAGAAGGTTGATTCATGACTGAAAAACAATAAATAGGCTCATTTGATACTGTTGATCACTGCATCGATGAAATCCTGCTGAAGGTGTTAATAGTCAGTAACAATGCCCTAACTGTCTGTGCGATGAACCGGCCTTTTTCACTAGTGCCTTATGTGTACCTTTTAGTGAATGTTACTCTACTGTTTCATTGTTTCTCTGCCTATTTATCAGTACGTGAAACTATATTTATTTTCTGAGTCTTGTCTAATTGAATAATGGATTTCTAAAATTAACGAGCTTGTTTTTCTTCGCGCGCGTGATTTGTAGACTTGTTAGTTAAATTACACGACAACCCGCCGTTTCGAATTTGACAACTTCACGCCTACTAATGATCAATGGGATGTTTTTAGATGTACTCTCAAATTTACATTGGTTTGCTTTCAAGGTTTAATTCCACGTTTAGAAACGGACAATGTTCCTATGATGACGGAAAGAAATCGCTTAATTTCGAGTAAGAACATCGTTTTGTTTGACAATGTCCAAAAACTGTTTTTTTTTTTTTTAAATGGAGTTTTATACAATAGTAGCTTTTTAATAGGTAATTATAATTTATGCTTACTTACTACAAAATTTTTGAATCAATCTATACTTCATGTTTTAACATACGAGGGTAGTTCAAAAATACCCGCATTAGGGATGTGAAATGAGATAACTCTCCGTACCATTGCTCATAAATCCTTTTTTCTTAGAAGTCCATAAGCCTTTCATGTACCAAACAATCCTCGCCATCACTTCTCGGACGTCTTCGATTTCTTTGGAGCAGATTCGTCAGGAAGAAACGTATTGTTTGGTTTTGCAAATGATTCCTAAATCAAAACTAACCTGTGAACCAGTGCCTAATTTATTTTGGCGCTGTTTAACAGTTGGCTGCAGATAATGCTAACACCATCTTGTCTTAGCAATGCCATCTGTCGTCAAAAACATTTACATTTTTAACCACTTTCATAAATTCATAACTGACCATTCTCTGTGCTAACTGCCCTTTAAAGAATAAGCTGGCCAAGTCGCCCCCTTAAAACATTTTTAGAATAATAACTGTCATTTATATGATGCTTATTAAAACACACCCTGATAATTTCAAAAGAAAGGAAGTTATTGTGTGTAGATTTATATTTTTACTCCAGTTCTTAGAATATGTATGAAATAATGTATATAAAGTTTTGAAAGTTCGGGATGGAACAACTCGAATGACTTTTAAAGTTATTTGAAAAACACATTTAAAATTCGAAGAAACGTCTGGCATCATTCTTCTTTTTTATTCTTCAATTTTTTCTATACACTCGATTTGAATTAAATAATTACTTTAGTAGTCTAGGTATGAAAAGTATGTTGAAACCTACTTTTTTTTTTCCAGTTAACAATCGATAACGAATTTAACATCCTCTTGGGGGGGGGGTCTCTTCTTTCTTTCGGTAAGTGTGGACATCATAACCTTGAGGTTCCCAAGTGGTCCCTTTCTTCCTCGTGGATTTTGTTGTCTGGTAAACATGGTGACGCCCCCAGGATAGCCTAGAGATTTTTCTCTATTTTCAACCCTCCTTTATTTTCCTATGGTCTTGAACGCAGTTTTAGCCGTATTTTTGGTCGAGGCGCCGTTAAACTTGACAGTGAATCATTCACAACGAATTTAAGGCTACAGTGACAGGACTTGTATTACAAATAATATTAAAATATCGAAATATTTAAAGTGTAAATATTTCGATAAAATAAATCCAAAGTGATATGTATGTATTTCAATCGTTTCTATATTTTGATACAACAACATTTAATGCAAAAGAAGGATAAAGAAGGAATATTTATGTGATAATATATCAATATGATTGATTTCTTAATTTTTTTTACTAGGATCTTATAAAAAAAAGTAATTCACGGAACAAAAACACGTTATCGGATTAATTTTTTTTTTCTTTATTGTTCTTAAATTAGAAGTTGGATATATAGTTATATATATACGAGTAACAGATGCATTCGAAAAATATTGATTACTAAGTTCATCTTATGATTAACTACAGTTACTTTTCTCTCCTGCAGGGGGAACGAAATCCATCAAAAAAGAAAGTAAATGTATAATAATTCAAACACAATAAAAAATATTTCTTTAATTTTAGTTATCCTCGAAGTGAGACGGGTGTTCGAATTGTCTACTATTAAGACAGGTGCTCAAATTTTCTTCCATTAGGATGAGCTTACTTGAAAAATCAATCGATCAAGAAGTTTACAGTCGACTATTAAGCCAGATAAATATCACCAGACTTCAGGAAAACATTTTCCTTTAAAAGAGGTGAAAAAATCTCGTTATTAAAGACTCTCAAATATCCCTAACTGCTCTGCAGATCACCATGATTATCATCGATCATTGAAAAAAGGAGGACGTAGTCGAAAATTCTCACCCTTTCTTCGCAAAGTTAGCAGTTTCTTAAAGTTTAAATTGCTACTGAATTTCGGCATCTTAAAATAAATTTTAATGACTAGTTACCTCTAATACGCAAACGTTATGGTTATTATATTTTTTTTATCCCTTTACATCTGAAATTTACTTATGTGTACAAAATATCACGACACAGCTTATTTAACATAGTCTTTCATTAATTTTTTATATGACGTAATTTAACTTTCTCTTCTTCTTGGTATATGTGTGCAGTTGCAACGCCTTGTGGTGAGCGGGGATCTGCCGTGTTCAAAAGAAGAGGCTGCCCTGCTAGCCGGTATCCAACTAAGGATCGAGGAAACGTGGCCCTCTGCGGGCAGAGACGCCGACCAAAGACTCAAATTGCGCCCCATCTCCGAAGATGCGAAGGTATGTAATGATATAATTTTTTTCTATTTAACTTTTTTTTGTTTTGTTTTTTACCAATGAAGTTTATGATATTTTGGGGGGAAATGGGATCGGCCATGCCCTTCCACTTCCATTTTATCTTGGTCTGATTACCTATGATAACCCTCTAACAGTATGTTTCTAATATTATCATGTTGTTGGCACCGTAAGCAAGATCGCCATTCGCCAAGCCCCTCAAGTTATTTTAAGCTAAATGCTTGAGTTGCCTTCTTTTCTTTTCCTTTCTTTAATTTATCTGATGAATACAGAACTATCCATTCTGGTGATTTCAATTTGGGTATGAAAACGGATGGTTTCAAGAAATTTAGAGAAGTTTTGAGTCGACCCTGAATCCTGAATATTTGACTACAGTAGGTCGAACAACGATTGTTTTTCGACGCTTAAACGCATTAACGCCACAACATTTGTGGCGTTATTTAAAGCACATCATCATCATTTTCCTTTATTTTTTGGGATTTTTTAAAAACATATATACATATATTTAATAAAACATGTAAAAGACACAAATTATATTGCTAATTTTCGGATCAGCCTATTCCATTTTTTAACATGTGTTAACATGTTGTTTTGGAAATAATGCGGCAATAAAAATGCTTGGGCATAAAATAAAGCACACGTGGTATCAGGTTCAAAAGATTGACTTTATAATATGTTTTGATTGTAATAATTATATTTAGTTTGCTTAAGGTATATTTACGTTGCTAAGGTGTATGTGCGTGTGTGTGAGAGAGAGAGAGAGAGATTTTACATAACAGCTTCTATCGGGAAAGTTTTGTAACAGGCGCTGTATATTGCGCTAAAATCAGGATGGTTTTTACAAATCTCTTTATCACTGAAAAGGTTTTCAAACAAATCAAGTGCGTTGCGCTAAAATCAGAGCGGTTTTTTTTACCCACTGCACCTTCTCTATGGAAAGCCAACGCTCATCCCTTGCGGACACCAAACCTTTTGACGCGCAGGAGAATTGTGCCAAACACTATACCTCATCGGATACAGATATTACGACTCACGCCTGTAGCCAGAACATTAAAACAGTTGTACATTTTCTTAGCGCTGCGCAGCCTGATTTGGTTTTTGCGCCATAAATCCAAACTTTCTTTAACTTTGTATAATATATTTATAATTAATTATTTTAGCTTTTATTACTTGTTCTATAAATTGTTTTTGTTTCGATAAAAAAAAAATATTTATATCTACTGAATGACTTTTTCGCTTTTTCAAAATAATTTGGGAATTATTTCTCTCATCTTATATATATCCGATAGGTCATTAGAAATCAACCGAAGTACTCGAATTCACAGAAATTCAAGCCGCCAAACATCTATCTTTGAGTAGAATAATAGTTGCCGTTACTTTTTGAATCGAGCTAGATTCAAAATTATTTCATCGTGAATTCCGGAAATTCAACGGGATTTTCTCTAAATTTATATAATTTTCTCCAGATTCTGGCTGAAAATGAAACGGTCCGTTGTTTAAATGTAGCGGCAATAATTATGCAATTTTTTATACTTAATATAAGTTGCTAAACATTTTTTTCAAAAAAAAATATGTTAAAATCTTTCAAATTAAAACTGTGTTGAAAAATATAGTAGTGATCTTTCCTATGGAGTTTACTGTCTTTAGTAAACAGGGATATCGCGACTCCGGGATAGCCTAGGGATTCTGCTCCATTTCCGTCCCTTCTTCTAGTAAACCAATTTTTACATTTAGATCATGCATGCACATTGTTTGGTGCAGTATAGCCAGATTTGGCTCTTCCTTTATAAATCTCAAATTTCCTTCGCTCTCTCTATTACTTTTTTCCCAAATAATAAGAAAAAATTAGGCAAAATGAAATGCAAGCTGTTATATAACACATCAATCAATAACTCCCGAGACTAACATTGAAAACAACATTTTTTTTGCAAATTGTGCTTCGTTCGGTTACGTATTGCTTTCATTTGACTTGGCTCAAAATTACGGGCCCAACGTCATGTAGACTTCTTGTTAGTTTTAAATTTGGGGTTTATTAAACGATCAATCAATCAATCTGGCTGTGTTGTGCGACTGAGCTAACCGAATAGAAATGGCATTGAATATGGTCTGAGGTTGTCGATAGAGTCGTGGTATCACTGAATATCCACCATACAGAGGTTCTTATTCCCTTTAAATCTAGATGGTCTAAAAAAAATTATAGATCAAGAAAAATATTTTACATAATCTCTATATTGTATAGGTTATCTTATTAAAGGTATATATTCTGGGAATAAATGAATTCTTATATTTGAATTTTCTTTTAAAAACTTTAGTTTTGGGGTAAATGACTTTTAAACAAACATTCAAGTCTAGTAAACAATATAGACAGATGGGCCTACAAAATCATGCAGATTTAAATGACCTATTCTTTGATATCCCTTCCAGGTGAACCGCCTTCTGGTATCGGCGTGAAGATGCTGCTGGACGGCAAGGCCTCCTGCGACCAAGAGTCAGTTCACTTCGGACCTGGAGCAGTGGCACGGAGGCGGGCCTCCCATGACCAAATGTCCTGGAATTCCACAATGGTCTTTCATCGCCACGTCCCCAGGGCCCTGAGGTCCATCCAGCACCGAGCCTGGGAGGTGATGGGACCTCAACGCCCACTCATGACGACCATATCATCGCCTCAGGGCAGGATATCGACAATGGTAAGGACACCATTTCTTATTACTTTTTATTCGAAAAATTTAAAGGGTGGTACGTAGTTCAGGAGATGTTTTCTCGCCGCATCGGAGGAGGTAGGTCTGACTTTAAGCACGAGAATGATTTGAACTCTCGATTTGTCGGACCAGAGAAAGCTTGTCCTTGTGCTTTTTTTTTTCAGTGCCATTATCAACAACGTCAAAGGATTCCCTCTTCGGCTTTGTTAATCCATTTAAACTCTGTCAACTTTGTTGAAGACAGCTCTGCAGTGGTGTATGCTAAAATTCCATTGAGAATACTATGGCGTCGATTACAGGAACTCCAGCACTTCAAGTGCACACAATATTTAGAGTGTCTTCTTGATTACAAATTTGGAAGACCATACGAATGACCTTCTCTGTGCATCTTTGAACCGATTATAAATCTCCAACAGTCAACATCTGTTTCTTTCTCCATGTTTTTCCTTTATTTCCTGAAGATGAACCTTACCGTGTCAGCTCCCTAGAATAGTACGAATTGAGTACAAAATATTAAAGCAATCTGATGCTCCAATATTTGAAGTTGATTCTTAACATCCCCCAGCCTGAATACTAAATAAACAGCTTTCAGCTTATGGTTTAAGGTGGCTCGTTTCCTTCAGGACTTAATTACAATAATGAGGATTGCTGCTCTCCTAAATAACAATTGTCTTTCTAAAATCTTTATAGGGGATCTACATTACAGCATGTGGAAGTTTTGAGAATTGGATACCAGCTCAGGTATCGTTATCTTGTTAGAGACTGAAAATTACGAGGTTCTTCCCAATAGCTCTCGTGTTGCTTAAATTGATATTAATAAAATAATTTATCTGTCTCTAATAACCAACATGTGGTTCAGAAAAGACGTCAATAGCAATAGAAAATAATTTTTTCATATACGAGTAACAATAAGACAACATCTATCTCCTTACACACACACATTCTAAAGAAGGTGAAATAAAATAGAGAGATTTAAAGGACACAATGCCCAAAAAACAATTTTTTTTTCTTGTTTTACTCCTTTATATACGTACCACTAAAGTTTAGTGACATTTATTTGAGTTATTGAAATTTCTTTTAACTGCGTGCGAAATTTTTCGTGGCCTTCTTAACTTAAATTCTCTTTTTTAGCTCATTGTCATTGTGGTCATACTTAAAATTAAAGCTTTTGTTGCATTCAATAAAGGTTTAAAAAATTTAGTTTCCGTGTAGTATGTTTGATGATTCTATCATGGAATGAGAGTTTAGATAAACAATAATTTTTTTAAAAACAAAAATACACAGCAGATTTTATGTGTATATATATATATATATATATATATATATATATATA
>BMAW01020911.1:278776-312732 GCA_019974015.1 Nephila pilipes | reverse complement strand
TATATATATATATATATATATATATATATATATATATATATATATTACTGCTTCTCGTAGTGTCTGATAGAAAAAGATTTTTTAAAATTATAAATAACATTAGTACAACTCTAAACCCATTCCCAGAATTTTAAGAAACTTTTCAAAGAAATTGAGTAAAAACTTTTTTAAAACATTATAACTTGTTGAAGTAGTAGCAAATTTAAAATATTGAAATATTTTGAAAGGAAATTGAAATTTTAAGTAATTATTTATTTGATAGTGAATTTTTTTGTCTGTAATGCACATTTTATGTGTATTCAAGTAGGGTGAATAAAAACATTTTCTTATTAATGTCTAATTTCAAAATTTACTCAGAGTACTGTGTCCCCTAAAAGTGTTGATTGGGAAAAGAAGTTATCTTAGTGTGGAGGTATGAAAAACATTTATACCGTTATTTTTATTTCATTTTTTGACATGAAATTTTACATTTGTATTACTTTAATTGTAGATATTAATATATTGTTTATAAATTGATTTGCATTGAAAAATTATTCATAAAAACTGAAAATGCTCGTTAAATAGTTTATTTTTGACGCTAAAGATTCTTCCTTATTCGAATATTTGTGCGGAAAGAAGTTATCTGACGTCATTTATCTTGCCAGCTTTCGTTATCCAAGCAATTATCGATAATAAGCTATTGTTAAGTCTTTTAACTTCTATCTATTAACTTGTAACTTTTGTTAAGTCTATTAATTTCTATCCGAATTAATATCACTTTCTTAATTGTTCCTTGATTTCTGCTACAGTGCCTACACTTTTATTAAAGGAAATCCTCTAACGTTAATTTTACTTCTTATCATATGAAACATCGTCGTGCATTTTCTGTTTTTTAAATAATCATTTTATATCGCCATTATAAAAAGAGTTTTATGTCTTAAATTGTTATTGTTCTTCAATATTTTGCATATAGTTTGAACCTTTTATTATGATGTGATATAATATACTTCAGTTTGCCTGGAATTAATTGCTTTAAACCTTTTGCATCTCTAAAGTCTTTAAGTCAAATGCATCCACATATTGCAGCATAATACGTTTTCTTTTATCCAGGATATTCAGGACCACAATCATTTCGGATTATAGCATCAATATAGTTTCGACGGAGATACTTAATAATAATTATTCTGAATAAAAATTTAAACAATTGAAACGTTTATTTCATGCGTTTACGTACATTCTTAACCTGTGTAGACGATATAAATATCCAACAAGGCATTCCGTCTTTCTAACAAATATAAAAGTTAATTCAAACCTCGAACATTAAATTGATTGCATATTCTTGTAATGACAAAAAGAAAAATTTAAACTGTACAATTATAGTTCAATCAAGTTGAGAAGAGTTATTTCTAGCTGACGAGCTACTAATGCTTAATTTCATGAGCATTTGAAGACTACTACCTGGATTCACAAGAGTAAATTACTGTACAGTTCACTGTATGAAAACAGTTGTAATATTGAGCAAACGTTTTATGTAACCCGCCAGAAAACAGAAATCGTTGTACTTCAATGAAAACTGATATTTTACTACAAACTCTGTTCGAAAACGCCAGCACTGTGTCACGACTTGACTGCCAAAATCAACAAACGCCGGAATCCACGCGAAAAAATCCATAAGTGAACTTCGCGATCATTTCCGCATTACAGAATGTACCGTAGCATCGAATATTGAATTAAACAGCGCTTGCTTCTGCATGCTTGTTTAAAGACCAATTTTCCGCGACAATGCAAAACCCGTGTGGTGACCGGGTGTGAAAGAATTGTCCCACTGTAGCTCATACATGTCGTAAGAGGCGACCAAAATGGGTACCTACTGTCTGGGGTATAGCCCGTGTTGCTTCTAGTGCGACATTAATAAAAAAAAACTGAAAACAAAACTAAAACTAAACTGGGGGTATAGCAGGGTACCCTGCCCCTGGAAATTATATCAGTTGGCCTTAGAGACTTGTCTTCTTTAGGTAGGTACGGGCATCACTCACCTGAGACGTCCTACTGATCTTATTCTTTCCAACGGGGTTAAATGTCTTTGGTAAACACGGGTGACGCACCCCCGGGATACCCTTCTGATCCTTCATTATTTTCGACCCTCCTTATCAACCAAAATTTTACCTTTTTTTCTGTTTTCACATATTTGAATGGATCAGTTTTACATTTTACTAGCTTTATACTCGCTTACTTACTTTGTTTGGTGCAACATGATGTGTGTGATGACCACATCTTCCTTTTGCGCCATTGCAAAAATATCACTCAATCATTTGTTTAAACGTCTGGATCACAGTAACACATTGTCCTTTTCACCTTGTCTGAATCTCAGTAACTTTATTCAACATGGCCACATCTGGCTCTTGCGCCATGAACTTCACCAGCACTACGACAATGCAACTAATTCCCCAAATTTCAGTTTTGATGGATACTGTAATACGCTCATACATACATATACATATGTAACGGTTTCAAATACCGCGCTAAGATGAATCACAGTTAAAAATATTGAAACTAATCTCATTATAACGAAACAGTATTAAACTCTTGCTGTAACACTCACACACTTTGAGATGATATTCATAATTCATATGGGGGATGGTTTTTCATCTAGACTTCCTTATAATTTACAACTTTATGAAATTTCAATTGCCATTAAAACTCGTTTAACTAATCTATGTGTTTGCGTTTTTATTCCAATTCCTTCGAAAAAAATATGTTTTTATTTCGTCATACATTAAGCATATATGAAAATATTTGTTTTCTTCGTGACGTAAAAAAACTGTTATCAGTGTCATTATCTCCTTTGAATCGATAAATAAAACATCTTAAATAATACTTATAATAAATTCTATAAATGTTGATTATTAAGTCAAACTAATACCGATTACGTGATTCGAGAATCAGTCGTGCTTTTGAAAAGTTGAAACACATCCCTTCAAGGTCTTCCTACGCAAAAATCGTGCATGCCGCCCACAGAAGGTTTCGATTTCTGAACACAAAATTAAATGATTGATAGATTGATGAAGTACTCATACATTCTGTGAAAACAAAATGACAAATGGTTCTAAAAGATATTAGTCTGAAAACTAAAAAAACATTTTTAAACGAATATCCACTTTGAAATAACTTTATCGAATCTGAATCTTAAATGCTGTTATTTTTGTATTAATTTCCAGGATTTGGGGAGGGGGGAGAGAGATGAGTAGCATTGGAAATTATTCTTTTGAAGGTTGCAAAACCGACTTTAAAATATGTATAGTTATTATATATTATTTATTTATCGATATATTAATACTACAAGGTAATGTAGTTGCTTTATCTTAGTGATATGATTTTTATTTTGAATTATAAAATTTTAGTTTTTTGGGTGGAAGCTATTTTCGTCACCTTGGAGGATTGTTTTCACCCCGTGATGAATAATGTTTCATCATTTCAGCGGTTATAGTTTTCACTCCGGGGACGACGAATGATGGGGCAAAATTGCACCTTCGATCTTCAGGTCCAGACATATCTTGTCTTGGGTGTATCAGTTGTCATCCTTAGAGAACCGAGCCAGAAAGGAATTTTTCACCACTTTAGTTACCAGGATATGTTGGGGGAACATGGAACACCATATTTAAGACTCCTTATTTTTGTAATATCTTTTCAAATTTCTAGTAGAGCCTAGATTTTTTTTCTGTCTAATAATAATATTTTAACGTTCTATAGTAAACGTATTTTTTTTTCCGTCAAAACGTTTTTTTTTCTTCTCTTAGTTGATTATGGACATGATTTTTTACGATATGTTTGCATTTAGGTGCCCTTTCAAAGGAAACTTTTTACAACATGGTTCCAAATTTTTTATACTTCTTTTAAGGGTACTTATGCACATAATGAACCTAAAATATTTTCTTGAAGTGTTACATAACTTTTGAGAAATAATTATGTCTTTGAAATATATATATAATTACAAAGTTCTGTAATTTTTTCAAAGTAAATTTATAATAACATCATCAAACAAGTTGGTTCACTATATTTTTTGCATTGTTTTCTATATGAGGAGTAAAATATTTTGCTTATATACTGAATATTATATTTAAAAATGGTACTTAAATGCAAATATATCTGAAAAATCATGTCTATATTCCACTCAAAGGGAGAGAAAAACTTTTTCTCAAAAAAAAAAAAAATCTTTTATAGTTCAATCAAATGATCAATATAAGTCACACAGAAAATCTAAGCTTTACGAATAAATTTTAAAACTTAAAATGTCACAAAAAAAAAGTCTTAAATTAAGTATTTTATCCCCCCCCCCCCCCCGCATATCCTGGTACTCTTACGCTTTTACTCTTCAGTCGTTGTTGGTTGCGACTTACAGAAGAGACCCGCCGAAGTTCAAAAATATAATCACTGATTTGGTATTTTCGTTTTCCATCTCACCTCTGACAAAAATACGTATAGAGAATCTATAGCCCCTGTGGTGATTGTGCCTTTGAACTTAAAGTGTGGAGTAAAAAAAAAACGGAAAAATTGACAACTTCCGGATAAATATACTACTTCGACGTATGTAGCGTAATTGCGCTATTAGCCATTATTCTATTTATAGAGGCTGCAGAAACCAACTGCTCATAGTCTCGAGTCTCCATGCTCAACGTTGTTTCCGTTGAGTCGTCAGTTATAATCTTGCTTCAACGGAAGACCCGTGATGTAGCAGAGCTGTTAAATCTGTCTTTGATCTGCATGTAAGGTCAGTTGATGTCTTAAGTTCTCCCTTTGGTGTGGTGTAGAAATTTGAAGAGAGAGGCGTCAGCTCAGATGTCGTCCTCGTTACTTAACCGAGATTCAAAGCTACGAAGTCCATCTCCAATGGCCCTCGTATTGCTTCTGAGCACGGCATTAATAAAGAATCTCAATCACGTTACACATAGACTTAAAGCAAAAAAAATGGAAACTCGCTCAGAAAATCAAATGAGTTTTGCACATTACTTATAAGTAGGGAAAGTTAGTAATTCTTCCATTCTGTGCACTAATATATTTTTCTAACCTACATTGTCTAAAACATCTCTTATGTTAGAAAACGTAGTCATAGAAATTTAAACAGCCTGTTGCTTGAATATGTTCCCCGTGTTTTCATTTCAGAGATCCGCAAGTCCCTGGTCCAAAAGCAGGGTCTTGAGCGTTCCACCGTGTACAAGAGAGAGCTGGAATCTCTTCAAAACATCCTACATTTCCCCGAGGTGGTCGCTCTCCAGCTGACAGAAATCGAGTATGACCTCTTCTACAAGGTCGCCCCCATTCACTACGTTCGCCAAGTCACCCTTCATCTGAGCAGGGACGGTGCCAACGAGAATGTAGTCAAGTCTCTAGTCAAACGATTCCAAGAGGTGCGTATTTACTTTTGAAGTGGGAAATAACATGATTTCTGATTTCTTTCTTGGAGCAGTACTTCCGGACTCCGTTAACTCATGGTTTTATCAATGCTTCCTTTTTATGAGATTCAGATTAATCTTTTCTCAGATGACATCATTACTTTTTGTTAAGAACTGACATTAATACCTTATATTTTATGTACTTTGGAATAAACGTGCCATGGATTTCTAATTTTCTATGGCAAACTTGTAATACGAATAAGAAAAATCAGAAATATGAGAAATGAGTAAGTCGATTGGTGCTTGTGCCCCAAAAATCGATCAAAGGAAGCGCATATTATCGAAAAGATTTTTACAAAACCAGAACTCTCAACTCCCCTGGTCGTAAAGTGCAGACGATAACTTTCCCCACAAAAGTGAAATGAACGAAAATGTTGTCTTCTAATGTCTTCCAGACGCAACCTTTGAAAGTTTGGGGTCAAGAGAGGGCTCACCATTTTGATATTTTTTATTTATCTCCTTTGCATTTGAATACTCGAATTCGACATAAATCATCTTTCCCAGAAAATGAAAAGTTCTAGATTGGATTTTTTTTTGTAGAAGATTGTTTTTAAGATCTAGCTGTCTGTGATATTAGATGTACGTTCAATCATTTTAATTGGTGAAATTTTGAGAGTTATAAAATTTTTTCCTTTTGTAAATGATATCCGTAATAATTTAAAATGATGTCGAAAGAGTGTAAATGTATTGGAGAAAAACTTATATCAATGTTTGAATTTTATTATCGCACATTTTATGCTAATACTGTAATTCGTCGCTTAGCAACTATGGACCCCGACATCCCCGAGTTAGCGGGATGTGTGTATAGATTTATGTTCAGATGTGCGTATATATTTATAAGCCGAATCTTTCTATAAAATTATTTTCCCCACAAACTTTTACCAATGCATAGAAAAAGAAAGAACCTATAACGACATTTGTCAGCTACCGGTGCGCATGCCTGGAGGCTCGTGAGCAGAAAGAAATCCAATGACGCTGCCCCAATCTTAACTGTAAATTCCTTTTGTGTTCGTCGATAAACCGATTGGAGATAGCAAGCCGCAAAGGGTTCACGATAAGTTTGTTCGGCGTTAAAGATGTGTTTACATTTTGCCGGCCAATCCGTTCTTTGAAATTACTTTTTTCGTTTTTCAACATAACTGTGTTTGAATAAGAAAAGAAATAGAAATGTATACCCGATGTTTTATATAAAGAACTTGATAACTATTGGCTTAAAAAAGATTTCGAGTCTTAATTCTAATCTGTAGAATTTCTGAAAGCTTTGCAATGTCACATTTTTAAATTAACTTGAAAACTTAAATTCGCCTTTTTTTAAAAAAAATCTTACCCTTTTTCCAATCAACCATTCATTTATTTTAAGAATTTTTTAACAAATATATTAATTCGTCCTAATTTTTTTTTATATTTTAAAGTAAGATAGTCTTTTAACCAATATTTGCACATTCTATCCTTAGAGCGAAAAAAGTATACTTGTTTAATAATGTAATAGGCTTTCCATTGTTCCGTAGAAAAGGAATAATATTTAGGAAATAACATTTTTATTCCACTCACCAATTACAAGCCATATTTTTTAAAAAAAATTTATCATTTTTTTAAGTATCCATTCATATGTATCCGAGAATGACTTCAAAAATATCTGTTTCTAAGCAAAATGCTATCATTGCGTGCTGCTATCTGTTAAACAGCGCCAAAAGAAATCTGATACTAATTGATATGTTATTTTTGATTTGGCAGCAAATGGTTATAAATCGAAATTTGACTACTACAGTGTCGAGTTATCACTGTTATTGTCACTGTTTGTTGTCACTGTATTCATTATTATACACTGAAAACCTAAAAACAATGCATTGGATCCGGTAAATCTTCTCCAAAGAAGGCGATCTCATCGACCGAAAAAATTATGATAACGATTTTTGGGACACAAAGTACTTCAATATTAGTGGACTTATTAGGAAAAGGAGAAATGATCAATGGTAAAAACTACAGTGAGTTACCCAATTCTGATGCCTAGCCCGGGTACTTTTTGAACTGCTTTAGTTTTTATATATAATATTCCATCGGTAACTTTATTAAAGAATGTTACAGAAATTTTTTTGCGAACGGTTGAAAATATATACTTATACAATAGCAGGATTGCAAAACTAGGGTTTTAATTCCAGTAATTTTAGTGTATATTTTATAACCAGACTTCTGTATAGGAACTGCTTCAAAAACTGCCAAGACAATTTCTTTTTCTTTTGTAACCGAAAACACTTGTCTAAATAAAAATCATCGCTTCCATCCATGAACTAAGTTCTTTTTTCGCACAGGTAAGCTCTTGGGTGACGCACATCATCGTATCTCAGCCAACGCACGACGACCGCAAAGCCGTGCTCTCTTGCATCTTACGGGTCGCCACTACTTGCTGGAATCTCAACAACTTCAACACAGCCATGGAGATCCTCGCAGGTCTCAAGTAAGTCTGAACAAAAAAGAATCTTCTTTTTTGTTATTACTCGAAACGCTCCTAACCCATTGTGCTCCTCTCTTCCAGGTCTGAGAAGCTGAAACCCTTTTGGCTGTCTCTGCCGGAGAAAGACAACATCGCCTGTTTGGAAATGCTGACGAACGCTCTGCTGACTCCGCGACTGTCTTTGGAGTATTGTTCGGCGATCGAGAGAGCCCTCTCCTCCCCCCACAGTCGACTCATTCCTTTCTTCGGCACCTTTCTCAGGGAGATCAAATCTATCTTGAGGGGGACACCCAGTCTGGTGGTTTTGGCACCGGGAGACGCCTCTGAGTTACAGGTTAGCTGCGTTTTAAGATTCTTTTCTGACTAATTTTAGAGTTCTATAATCCACTTCTTTCATTTGTTAACATTCTCAAGATGATGAGATATTCTATCGAACTTGTATATGTGGCTACACGGTAGTCTAGTGGTCATGGTCTTGAACTCACGACCTGCGTTGCTACTGTCGAATCGGGAGATCGAGCCCTGCAGCAATTAAACACGTAGCGGAGCTGATGCACGTTATTTCTGTCGAAGTTTCAAATCCTCCCGTTTGTGTGGAAGTTTGGAGAAGGACGTGTCTGCTGAAGTGTCGCTTTTCATCGTTTGACCGAGGCTCAATATTACGATATCAATCGCCCACAGCTCTAGTGTTGCTCCTAAGTGCAAGTTTACTTAACAATCAATCATTCAATGATTTGCGTATTGTGACCGCGTTTGCTGAGTAGTTATGGAATCCAAATCATGTTTTGCGCTGTTTCGGTAAAGTCTTGGTTCGAGTCCAAGTTCCCTTGCAGACCCATCGTGCATTGCTTCTAATTCCCGTTAAATCTCGTCCTGAGGGGCTCACCTACTTCAGGTAAGTAAGGCATAACTACCTGAGGCTCCCTATTGATATTTTTCTTTTCGCATGGGATTTCCTGTCTTTTATAAACACAAGTGACTTAACTCCGGGATACACAAAATATCTTTATCTATTTTCAGACCTTTTTTTTGTCAACCATTGCTTATTTCTTTCGATTATTTTTCAAACGTCTAGGTCATTGTAACACCTTTCTTAGCGCATTATAGCCATATCTGGCACTTGCGCCATTGAACTTCACCCCTATCACTCACTCTCTTAAATTCTACAGTTTGAAAGTCCTCACGTTGTCGTGGAAGTTAAGATGATGGAATTCCAACTCAGGGGTCCTCCTCGTTCTTCGTCAATAGCCCTAGATCGTCGACAGATTATGGGATTTTCTTATTTATAAAAATATCATCTGAGTGCTGAGGGGTCTTTCTCCCGAGGATCGATTGAATACTCTGTTTTCTTATCGGTGAGCTCGGTCACTTTGTGTGCTTTTCCAATAACCCTCCTGTTGTTTCTAATTGCGACGGTAGTTAAATATCTATCAACAACAAAATGGTGTCTCAGCAGTGAATTAAATTATTTTTCCTAGCCAGGTATTAGTGCAGATGGTGTGAACGGCAGCTATAGCAAATGGATACTGCCACGAACTCGTCAGTGGTGATATTCGAGTCCTGAAATCAATGCAGACCCTTCATGTAAAATAATGAAAGCTACTGTATCTTAAATGGAACTTATTTGGATTGAGTAAAAATTCTCTTCTGTTTATGCAACGAACGAAATTCTTTTCATTCGTCAGGATGTAATGGGATCGAATACTGTGTAACAGAATAAAAATTTTGGACATAAAAAATATGAAATGGTAGTAATAACTAAATGATCACAGTCATGAAGTCACACCTGGCTGTGTTCATATCGGGTTCGAAAGATCTAACGTGCAGACCCCGTTGAGAACCGTAGGTATAAGTGAATAATGCGTGTTCAAATGTACCAACAAATTGGTATTTAAGATGTTATAATTGTTGCTCTATAATTTATGCTTTAGTTAGAGATGATATAAGAATTAAAAAAAACATGCATATTTTTAAATACACTCGTATGCAAAATTCAGAGAACTTCCAAATTATGTCTATTTTTACAAAAGTATTGAATCAAAGGTACTAAATACGTATTTGCATAGAACTATACAAATATCCAGATTCGAATACGTACGCATACACGTGCCTGTCTGCGGATCTGTGACTGCGGAGGGGATATAACCGCTCGAAGGGTTGTCGATAGTTTGTGCGCTTATACCTCCTCCATAACATTTTCTGTGTTTCTCGCAAGAGTTGGATGAATTTTATAAGTTATTTGAGGTAAAATGAGTAACCACGAACATATTCGTATGAATGACTGATTGAGATGGAGAATTGTCGATAAATTGGAAGCAGGCTTATCACAGGCGCAGATGTCTACAGAGCTCAATGTAAAGTCCAGTTTTTGTCTGCAATTTATGCAAACAGTTTCAAGAAACTATTTTCATATATATCGAGAAGACCTGGACAAGGTCTACCAAGATTCGAAACGACGAATGAGGTTCGTTATTTGGCACTTACAGGGAGGTGATACAAGATTGCTACTGCTTCACAGCCCCCAATTGAGCTGTATGCTGATATTGGAACCCACGTATCATAGTCTACAGTTACCCGAAGATTTCATGGGACCAGGGCTGTATACCAGAAGACCCGTTGTTAACTGCAACACACAAGAGAGCGCTTTAGCATGATGCAGGCAACATGTCTCTGACCATGCTTCAATGGAACATTCCATTGTTCTATTGCTCTCATCTGTGAAGATGAGTCAAAATTCAGCTGTGACACTGATTCTTGGCGTACCTGTATTTGAAAAGAACCCGAGACACGATACTATCCCTCCCTCTTCGGAGAAATGGATCGATTTGGTGATGGAGGTGTAATAGTTTTGACAGCCATTATGTTGCACGGCCGCACATTCCAGCATGTGTTTGATAAAGGCTCCATGACTTCTATGATATATAGAGAGGAGATCTTATAACCCTATGTTCGACTTTTCAGGTGCGCGGTCGGTCCTGAGTTTCTTTTAAAAGATGGCAACGCTCGTCCGCATAGGAAGCTGATCGACGATTACTTGAAAATGAGGATATTCGCCGCATGGATTGTCCACACAGATCACCTGATCTTATCCCTATAGAGTATGTCTGGGATGCTCTTGGGAGAGCAATTGCATCTCGCCATTCCTCTCCTAGAATCATCCCAGTGCTACAAACTGCGTTGCTGTGGAGTGGAAGCAATTTCCTCTTGTCCAGTATTCTGTCACATAGTGCGACCTGTCTGAACTGTGAGAGAAAAGCATACCTTTTGTTAGATTCGTTATTAGTTCCATATCACTAAGTGGATTTTGGGCATCCCTGCACTGTGATAATTATCGATAATCATACTTACAGAAAATGAATTGGGAAGCGAACGTCTCTTTCTATGTCATAAATTTATATTCATACCAAATTTTATTACAATTTGTCCACCAGTTTCTCAGAAATTCGATATCGTGTGCAAATCCTCCTAATTTTGCGCACGAGTGTAAAACCTTTCAAAATATTTTATAATATTGCGATTCATAATAAAATAATTTTTTTTATCTTAATGTACTGTTTTTGTACCTTAAGTTGTATTTTTCTATTACCTTATGAATGTAAGCTATCAAAAATTATTTAACACCATACAGTGTGATTTTACTGTATAATTGCTTATATTTAATTGATTGATTGTTTTTAACATCGCATTCAGAAGCAACACGAGGTCTATTGATTAAATCACCTAAAGAAACCAAAATCACCCTGAGCTGCAATATCGTTTCCCGGGAAAGGAAACCCCCATTCGACCCCCAACGGAAAAACTGAGGAACTGCTCAAAAGCAATACATACAATGGATGAAACGAATGAATTGTGACATAATATCGTAGATAAGCAAATCGATCATATGATTAATTAATATTTTGTGATACAATATTTAGAAAAATTTCTAACAAGAGAAAAAGGACCGATCGGTTGGAAAAGTTACACATAAAATAAAATAAATCTATTTAAAAAAAAAAAAACATAGTAAAAATGGCACAATACAAAATAGAGAATTTATATATATAATCATAAAAAGGATAACTTAATTAAAAAAAAACAGTTAGATACTATATGGGGAGAGCTAATCTCATAATTTTGAGAATCGGTAAAATAACGAGGAAGACGCCTGAGCCGATGCCTCCCTCTCTAAATTTCCAAACCGCTCCAACAGGAGGACTTTGAGCCCCAATAAATTTAACATATATCAGACCCTCTACACGTCGGATCTTTAGAGGCACCATAACGAACCTTCGATTCAAAAGAAACAACACCGGCCATGAGCTCGCGACCTTGACCATTTGGCTATCGCTGCTGCATAATTCTTTTTTGGGAATTCATATATGTCAATAATGCGTTCTATTTCCAAAATGAAAAAATCCAATGCGTTCAATTTAGTATCCAACTTGTAAAATTGCGTTATTCAACAACAATGAAGCTACAATCAGAGGCAGGCCGAGGAAGAGGCGAGGGTGCGAGTGGCCTTGGGCCACTGATCGTGAGGGGGGGGAGGGCTTCCAAAGAACATTAAGTTTTTAAATATATGTACCGATATGTAGAAATAGATAAAAAGAAGTACTGCCTATTCTAGGAGAATGATTATGTATAAATGTACTGTATGTGTATGTTTGTTTAAAAGTTTTGGCATCAAAGATTTTTTTTGACTGTTTTTCAGTTCTTTCTCCGAGAGAAACTTTACAACTTTGTAGTTGATTAAAAGCTATTTTCGATTAACATTGAGTCAAGTAAGGCAAAATGGTTTGACAATCCTTTCCATTGAAAAGGGGGTAAAAACGTTATTTTTGACGAAAAGCTGTACAAATTTAAGAAGTCAAAGCTCTCTATTTTAGTTTTTTTTCCCCTCAAGGGGCTTACGTTATTTAACTAGCTACAGGATTCAAGACTTCCAAGGCCATCCTATTGATTATTTTCTTTCCCGTAGTGTTTACTGTCTTTGGTAAACAAGCGTGATGCACCCCCTAGAGACTTTAGTGATTATTCTCTATTTTCAACCCTCCTTCTTTCTTTTCAACCAATTTTATTATTTTTTCCAATGTTTAGATCACAGTTACACCTTGTTTGGCGCTGCTTAGCCGCTATTGAACTTCACTATCACACTCACTTTAGCTTTCTTTTTATTTACAGAAATTTAAAATTTTTTAAAAAAATAGAAAATTTATATTTTTTATATAGATAGAAAAATAATATTTTATAACATCAAAAATAGCAGATCAATTATCTTTTTCAAATATTATTTTGTCTGTTAGATGTAACCTGATATTTTTCTTTAGTCTTAAGACTTGTTTCCTCATATCAATTTAACTATTTAAGTTAAATGTTAATTATATATTTGTACTGACATTTTGTGTGGTGACCCTTCCAAAAAAGGGGACTCTCCGGCCTTGGTTTCGATAGGTGTAGATCCACTTCTGTTTGTAAGTTGATAACATCAGACCATTTAATTAAATGCCATAATTTAAAACTTAAATATTTAAAGTAACAGAAAGTGATTAGGATGATTAGGTGCCTGAAATTATTATGGTATGATTTTTGCTGAAGTATGGCTTTTGTTATACAGAGGCCTATTTTAAAAGATGTGCCATTGTTACGAAATGTTTGACTCCATTTCAATGGATGAGAAAATTGAAATTGTGCTTCCTGTTGGAATCAGTCCAATAGAAGAGAGACATCTTGAGGAATCACGACGCATCCGGTTGCCGATGAAAATCATTTGTCTCCACACACTACTGTGACAGCTCGTTCTGTCATCTTGAACCCTATTCATTCATTTCCAGCTCCAATTGTGGTTTTGTTTTATTAAGACTGGAATGAGGAATCGCGCACAATGCTTTCTTTTCGGCTTATAGATCCGTCCTGCGGAGTCGTTTAATCCGTAATGTGCTTCTTTTAAATTATTCTGGTGATTATATTGTACGATTGTGGCCTCGAGGCTAGCTATGAATTAAATGTGAACATAATTTTGAAATTAATTATTAATTTTTTGGTGTAAGTCTAAACATACACATTCCATTGTAGACTGATTGTCAGAAATGCTGCTTCGGCATCGGAGATCCTTTATCAAAGACAATGCTGTAAAAATCCTAACGTAGTCTAATACAGAATACTAATCGTTAAATGTGTCTCTCGAAGTGTTGTTTGAGGCCGCAGTAGTCGAGTGGTCATTTGGTCTCGAGTTCGCAGCCGCGTTGTTTCAATCGAATCGTATGTTCGAGTCATGATTCCACTTAAAATCCTCCGTGTAATGAGGCTGTTAAATCGGTTGAAACTCAGAATCCTAACACTAGCGTGGTGTAGCAATTTAGAGAGTGGGGTGCTACCTGAGGTGCCGTCCTCGTTACTTTACCGAGGTTCAAAGTGACGAAGTCCATCGCCAATAGTTATTGTGTTGCTTACAAGTGCGATGTTAATGATGAGTCAGGAAAAATTTAATATGACAGTTTGATTGATAAAATTATGCTAGAGGTCTTGATTGAAATTTTGATTATGTCAAAGATCGTTTAGTATAATAATACAGAATGTTAAATATTCGAACGCCTCTAAGGCGTAGTGTGGAAATGTAAAGGAGGCGAGGAAAATAATTTATGGTGACTGTGATTGTCTGGTTGAATGAATTATGGCAGAAGTCTTGAGTTGTACACTGGATTCCATCAGAGAAAGTTAAGTGGGCTGATACAAAGCACCATGTTTTAACAAAGTTTTAAATAAATTTAAAAAATGCCTCTCATGGCGCGTTGTGGAAATTTAGAAGGGGATAACCAATTCATATTTGTCGTCGTCATCATCACTTACCAGGCTTTAAAAAACGATAATTTTCTTCATTAGTAGTCTTCTCAAAGCGTAGTGTGGAATCTTAGAGAGTGACACGTCATCTCATGCTTGTCGCCATCATCGTCTTAAATGCTTCACATGTGGCCCTCTCATAGTATAGTATGGAAGTTTAGAGGGAGATAAATCTCTACTCTATTGTCATCTTCATCGTCTTACCATGCCTTAAAATGGAAATATACATCACCAATGATCCTATATGTAATTTTAAAATGATAATATATTAAAACTTTGGGAGCAGAAACGCGAATTTTGGGTAGGTGCGTCGTAAGCTGAAAGGCCGAATCAACACAAGTCCATTTTGTGGAATTTTGAATTAAGTTACTCTTTAAATATGCCTAGAATATAAACTTTTCACGTTGCATAATGTATAAATTTGGGTGATAAGGGTCTAACTCAAGTGTCGGCCGTATCTAATGTAATTTAAATAATATAAATCCTTGGCCTTTAGAATGACAATGAAACATAATCCATTTTTCCAGCAGTTCTCAACCGAGGGGTACTCGAGATGAAGTTAGGGAATATGCGAAAAAAATGGAAATCGTGGTTACCCGGTTGAAAAAGAACTAAAAAATTCAAAGATTTAAAAAGAAAATTGTAAAAGTTGTTTAAAGTTTGTACTAATGTTATCAGAACAAAAGGACAAAGTAATTAAAAAAAGAACAAAAGAATGGAATAGATAGGAACAAAAAATTAAAAAAGAAATAAAATTATAAGAACAAAAGAATTAAAAATATTACTAAAAAGTATAAAAATAGGTAGAAGTTTGTACTAATATTATCAATCGTAAAACTCACCTCAAATCAATAAAATATTCGATGAACGAGGGGCCCTCTGGAACTTGCTTTTTTAGGGTAAGCTCGGGAATCGTGAGCCCTAGGCAATGTTCTTTTCTTTCTCATAGGGCTTATTGTATTTGGTAAACGCAGGTGACACGCCCCCGGGATACCCTAACCATCCTTCTTAACTTTCGACCTTTTCTCTTGAAACACAATTTATATACATTTCCCCCTTTTTCAAACGTCTCATTTGGAATTCCCCCTTGTTTGGCTCAGCATAGCCACATATGGTTTTCGTGGCAATAAAAATTACAATACTCTCTCGCTCATTACTTGACGAGGCTCAAGATTGGTTTATTTGGTTTTATTAACGTCGCACTAGAAGCAACACGAGGACTATTGGCGGCGGACCTCGTAATTTTGAACCTTGGGCAAGCGACGAGGGCGATGCTTGAGCTGGCACCCCCTCTCCTAACTTCCACACCATGCCAATGGGAGGATTTGGGGCCACGATAGATTTAACGTTCATCAACCCCGGCTACACGACGGGTCTTTAGTGGCATCAAGGCTTGGACCCGCGACTCGACGAAAACCGGCGCCTGCAAGTCCGTGACTATGATCACTAGGCTACCGCGGCCACTGACAATGTTCAAAATTACGAGGTCCGTCGGAAATTAGCCCTCGCTGTTCTTCTAGTGAGATGTCAATGAAAGAAAACTCTCTCTCGACGAACAAGCCTAATTTTTTTAAAAGTTTTTGTTAGTCAATAAAGTCCTAAATATTCCATTATTGTTCCCTTTTTTCCAACTTTAGTGTTAATTTGTTTACTGATATTTACCCACTATCCCACAGTCGATCCTATATTTGCTATTTAATTTTAAGAAAATAAGTTTTATAAAAATTAGAAAAATAATCAAAGTTCTTTTGAGAGTTATTTCTTACAGTACGCCGTTTTTATTACTGCATTGTTAGAGAAAGGACCAAAAATTATTGCTTGAAACTCGCGATTTTTTTTAGATAAATCGAATGTATTATACACCATTTAATATATCTATATCTCAGATTTTCAATGATCTATAATATTTCGTCATCTATTGACGGAAAGAAGGAAACATTTATGTAGAAGCTACAGTTTTTCAATCCGGCAACGTAACAACAGACTTGGTATGAGCAGCTAGCTGCCAGCCGGTCGTGTAAGCCTATGAGTTTTAAAAATTTGTTTAAAGATATTTAATAAAAAAAAAATAGAACATTTTATTTTTTTCAACACACTCCCTTTGGGGAGAAGTAATTTTTTGAACAAGTTGGCTGGAGTAGTCGGAATCGCGCGAAAGTGCGCATAACAGAACCCGGGGCAGCTAGGGGTACAGGACTGAACAAGATTAGGAGCCACTGTATTAGTATTTATAACTTTTGTTTTAAGTTATTAAACTAACACTTGCGTGTGTTATAAGAATTAAGATATGCGTTATTAAAAAGAGAGGAAATGTTCAATTAACTTAAGGTACGCATTACTTTCTCTCTGTGTCAAATGAAACCACGTGTCCTTGAATCGCGTGAAAAGGCCACCAGACGAAGCGGAATGGCCATCGTCACTTCATTTGTTTCATGCGATGAATTGTCTCCTTTGTTTATCGTTAGTCTTATTGTTTCATCTCGTCAGCCTTGTAATTAAATGTATACGTTGTAGTAAACGCCCTATCTTTTTTCCCCTTCATTAGATGGGGAGTAGTATATGAAGGTATGAATTTTTCTCCGGAAATAATCAATTTGAGTAACCTTTTATATGCTAAAATTGGTTCGTGAATATTTTTCATTGCATAATTCTATAAATAAAAGTCAATGTAACGGAAATTATTTTTCAAAAAATTGAAAGATTGGGAAAATGTAGTAATTTTATCTAGTTTATATGAAGATAATATCTAGTTATTTTTAAGAGTGTGACCGTATTCGTTTCACCTAGTTTTAGCGTATATATATGCATCTTCACGTATATATTCGACCACCAAAGCTCAATGGTCATAGTCGCGAACTCATTGTTTCTGTCAAGTCGGGGAATGGAACCCTGATTCCTCTAAAGATTGGAGGGACTGTTGCTCATTAAATCTGTTGGGCTTGTAAGTTCTTCCGATATTGAGATGTGGGAGTTTTTGTAAACTTACACGTGGAGTAATTGTTAAGTTTTATTTATTGTTAAGAAATATCTGGTTTAAATTTATTCTGCATATCAATTTATTCTTATGCACATAATGTTGTAATTTACGGTTATTGACTGATTTTTTTTTATTTATTAAGCCGTAGATTTTTTGAAGAAACCTTCAGTATCGTAAAATTTTAGACTCAATAAAATATAACCCAGATATGTACTTAATTTTATTTGTTGCTCTTAAAATTCTGCATAATCACCATCCAGAGTTTTACGTTTCTCCCAACGTTTCTTGACATTTCAATGCCCTCATTATAGAACTGAACAGATTGAATTCTTATCTTCTCCCATACTGTGGATTACTTCATTCCATTGCACAGCTTCAACTTCATGACACTTAACACATAACATTAATAGCTGTAATTTACAACATTATGTGCATGAAGATCAATGAATATGTAGAATAAATTTTATCCAGACATTCCAGTTATTTATTATTAATAATTAAACTTATGTTATCCCTTATATAAAATTTAAATACAGATGCGAGAGCTGTCGTGGCAGTGAAGTGGTTATGATCGCGAGCTCCTGGCTTGCGTTGTTTCCGTCGAGATGTGAGTGCGAGTCCTGATTATACTAAAGACCCATCGTGTAGAGTGGTTGATGTTTGTTATATTTGTAATGTGAAAGTTTTGTTTGTTAACACATTTGTTAAAGTTATTGTTGCACATACTTTTATGTGTTTATACCAGTTTCTTGAATTCAACGATAAGCTCAAGAAAATTACAGAATTTTAATTATTTGCAGTAAGAAATATCAAAAATGTACGCAACTATCATACATTTTTGATGCATTGTAAAAACATTTCTACAAACGCGTTATATAACTAACGTGATGTAAAAAGTTATAGTATAAATAGCGGAAAAGAGAAAATTAAAAGAATTTTATTCAACATTGTTAACTTTCCAAAAGTAAAATAAATTCAGTCAGATCATTGTCAGAATAGAGATATCGCTAACTTTTGGTGCGTAATTTCTTTTCAAACAGCAGTCACACGGCGAAGATAACTTTTTAGATCGCGCTGCACTCACCAAATGGGTGCATCAAATGCCTCTCTTTTACATTTGATGTTTAGCAGTTCACAATTTTTATGTGGGCTTGCGTTCAGATCTTAATCCCATGAAAAACTCATCATGTAATGTTGTTGGTGTCGAGGCGAAAAGTCTTCACACTAGCATGATGACGTAGAAGCTTGGAGAGAAGGGTTCTAACTCAAGTGTCGTCTTCGTCACTTGATCATGGCTCAAAATTCCATGGTGCTACACCAATAGATCGCGTATTGCCACGTTAATAAGCAATCAATGAACTGAGCAAGGATCAAGTGGCGAGGACAACATCTTAGGTAGCATTTCTTATTTCTCACTCTCATACCGTACCAGTAAGTACTAAAACTTGCATCCGTTTAAAATGCAATCGCCTACAGTATTCCACGTTACAGCCCCCCCCCCCCCCAGTGGCTTCGTTTCTTAGATAAGTAGACTTAGAGAAACCTAATGATTTTTTTCCTTTTTCATGGGATTTACTATGTTTGGTAAACAGGTGATGTTCCTTCAGGCTGCTCTGGCGATCTTGCACTACTTTAGACCCTCTTTGACAACATTTTTTTTTCTTTTTTTCCTCCCTTTTGTGTGCTTTCTTCTATCTTTGTATGTCTAGATCACAGATACACATGGTTTGGAGCAACAGAATTAGGTTTGTCTGTTGCGCCATAAATGCTTACTTTTTTTTCCATGCTACAGTTTTACCGACTTTTTATGGGGTTTCTTAATTCTAAAGAGCTTACCTGGTTACAGTGCTGGAGATCTAAGCCATTAGAGCATCATTGCTCCTCATATAATTTTAGATTTTTTATTGGGAAGTAATTGACTAAATCACAACGGTCATCGAATTTTTTTTTCTTGTTTTTCGCAGTTTATTTCCGACAATTACGGAGAAGACCACTTCTTCACCCGCATTGGTGTTGGAGGTTTGATCAACATGGACAAAATTAAGCGAACACATGCCGTCTTGAAAGAGATCCAAGCCTTCCACGACCACGCCGAAGCCAGATCTAATTTGGAAATCGAAGAAGTTCTGACGACTGAGACCAAAGAAAGGTATTCTCTTTCTTTTCTACTTTAAATTTTTAATCTACGAACTCTGCTGCTAAAATCTGGAAGTATTTAACGTAGTTTGAATAGATTTTAATCATTTTCTTCTGAAGAGATCTTTATGCATAGTATAATCAAAAAAAAGTTTCAGAATCGACCATATATAACCTAGAGGATATTCTTATATTTGATATTGAGTTTTTAAAGTCTTTTCACGATTCAATACAATACTTGAAATGAGTGTACAGGCCTGAATGCGTCCAACTCAACACTACTGAGTTCCGATGTCATCGCCTCTTCAGTCTCTTTTATCGACTCATACTGCTGCCGGTTCATCTCCAATTTCAACTCGGAAATATGCCTCAAAAAAGATGCAATTGTGAGATGGTGCATTGTTGTGCAGAGGTACCAATTTCAACCGTGCAACAAATCGGATCTCACACGCTGCATTTGTTTCAAAACATTTTGTATAATGTCTCAGTTACAATAGCGCTTTGACGAAGAAATTATGTTGCACGAGCTCAATATTTTTATCATTTCGCCTCGAACTATGGAATGCGACATTTTTATCGTTTCGCGTTTTCGAACATGGATGAACTGAACTTTCATTGTCTTCGAATGAGTCACTTCCAGCTTTAAACGTCAAAAACTTCTCAACTTCTCGAGAACGTCTCACAGTATTATTTCCTAATTTAAGACAAAATGTGATGTTTCTTGCTTTCTTTTCTTTCTTTTTTTTCGAATGCAATGGCGTACACATATGCTTTACGCAAAGCACCGCTGCTAAGTCGGAACAGTCAGAAAGGAATGGAACCACTCGATATGCGTAGCTTAAGGTCACAGCTACATCATTCCGTGGGTTTCGTAGAGATAGCGCCATTTGTACTTTTTTTACGAATCGGTATTTTGAAACTTTTTTTATACACTGTGTATATGTATATGCCATTACAAATCAATTACAATTGCTGACGGTTTCCAAAGCGGTAATTGGTTGGAAAAACGAATATTTGCCTTTGTTCTGTGTAAAGGGAAGTGGTAAAATGTATCGTAGTATATAATAAAAAAAAAAGTTTCGTATGCACAGTGTTCAAGATAATTTATTGATAGTGCCTTTTTTTGTTACACTGAGAAGCGTATTATTTCCATTGGATTTATTTCATTAACATTTAAGCACCTAAATATGTAAGTCCATTCATACCGGGAATCAATGAAATTATTCGTTTTGAGACTTGGCTCGCAAACCGAAGCAATTTTTTCGATTTTAAATGAATGAAAACAGAATTAACCCGTTCAAGTTTTAGAACTAGGTTGGTTTTTATTTCGTTTTATGGGTTTTCTTAAAAAAATACAGAAATAAAAAAAAGCAGATTTTTTTTTTATTATGAAGAACTAGTGTATAAATAAACACATTATTATTGTTTAGTTTAAATTATAGTTTTGCAGTGGGTATAATAATGTGCTAGTACAGATGATTGTTGAAAAGGGTAGGAGAACTACAGGTACATTTTGGAAAATGAGATTCTATCTCCAAAATAACACTAGACTATGCTTGTTTCCTTTTCTTTCTTTTTAGTATAATGTGTTGACTTTTCTAATTACGTGCATCAAAATTAATTTAAAAATCGTAAGGAATGAGGATTTTGAAAGAGAATGAAAAAGAGGAAGGCCTCTCTGTTTTCACATTATTTTTTTCATTAATGAAAGGGTATTTACAATTTTTTTAGCTCATCGATTGTGAGTTTTCAGATCTTAAATATTTAAAACTACTTAAAATAGTTTTTTTAAAAAAAAGTAATCACGCCCATTCCTTTTTTTTTTCACTCTTTCAGATGAATTTGATTAAAAGCAGTTAAAAGTAATAATCTAGATTTGAGAAAAGTCGGAGTCTCCGTAGGATTAACATTACTCTCAGATTTTCGTAGTAGCGTGTCTACAGGAGCCTTAAGCTGTGTTATAGAAAGTACAACGGAGCTTTAAATGTAGATTGTTCTCGAACCGAAGCAAAATATGAGTGAAAATATTGTTTGTAAACCGATTTTTGTCCGTGAACTGAGGCCTTTCTACTTTATTCAGTATCATTATATAAATATTCGAGTATTAAACGTAAACTGTCTGTATCGTTAATTTCCGTGTATAAGCGGATATTTTTTGGAGCTTTTTCTAAGCTTAACTACAGGAATCGAAAAGTCCCCGAAATCAGTGAAGGGAAAATTGCGAATAGTTGGATGAAATTATAATTTTAAAATTTTAATTTAGTATTTTTTTTAAAAAAATTAATGCATAAAATCTTCCTTAACTTTTATATAAATATTTTACAATATCTAAGTTTGTAAGTGCTTTTTAAAAGAAATTACGTTCACTGTATAGTAATATTCTAATTTTAGAACATGGAAATTATCAGTACTGTAGACAAAGTAAATTTTATGAACTGTACCAGAATCATAAGGAAAAAAAACGTTTTGAGAAAAACGCAAATACAAATATTTTTCTCTTTGACGGGAAACGTTTGTTTACAGTTTCAAATCCAACTTTCAGGCTTGTTTTTTTAACGAATTTGCGCAAATAACAACCAATAGATTTAACTTTGCACCTTTTATTTTGCAGAACCACAACGGGAAAAAAATTGAAGTATTTTAAGATATCAGTTATCTTTAAAAAAGTAATCGGTAAGTATTTTAGTTGGCAAAATGAAATATTTGGCATCAGTCTTCACGAGAAAATTAACGGTTCTAGATGTTATACATTTACCCTTTTTATCATCAAGTCTAGTTTGCCATGTTTATAAATTCTGTTTTATCTCGAAGGAAAGATAAACACGCTTAATACGCTAAGTGATCGGTCGATAAATGAATAATGCTGGATTGTTAAATTTGGGTATTATATGAGCCTGGACAAAGTGATTTACTTTCTTTAATCTTAAGTTGCATCATCTTTTATGTAACCGCTGTAAAAACTGGACTGTACATACGATTTTGGTATATTTTTTTTCTTCTGTTCCAAATTAAACGAGTCTTAATTTGTTTTATATAATGGAAGGTAAGTGAATAGGGATTAGAAGTTATTCGTTTTATTTACGGAATAATGGACCGAAAAGAAATGTCACGACTATGTTCCTTTAAAATTTGATGAAAATCGAGAAATGTAATTCCTTTAATAAGTATTTTAAAACATCACTTCATTTATGAGTTCTATACTAAAATATTTTATAAAATTTCAGTCTTACTCCTAGTGAGAAATAAGAATGAAAGCTGAAAGAAAGAGAAATTGAATGTGATTGAAAAAAAGTGACAGTTGCAAAATAACACTTTATAGTTTCTAAATTCGACGTTGATAAACAACCTATGAGTCCATCAACCAAGAATATGTAATTGTATAAATCAAGAAGAATGAGAGAAAATTGTTATTTGATTTTGGAGAGAGAGTATAAAAATATCAAATAGAATAGAGATAATATATATAGAATGGCGATAAATATTGAATTGAATAAAAATAATAATGAATGGTGAATAAAAATTATATCAATTATTATAGAATATAAAAAAGAAGTAAATTTTAATAGTCTAAATAATAAATGTAAAAATTAATAATTAAATTTACTACCTTAAATTAAAGAAAAGGCAAATGTAAAAAACCTATAGCTAATTGTTTTTAAATACTTTTTTTATTTTTAAGAAAAATGCAATTATCTTTGGGCGCCCACCTTTTCTTTCGAACAGATTTACTGGAGGCTTATCATTAGTTTGATTTGTATTCGAAGATGAAACTTAGTGAAACCATCTCTCCGAACAACCACATATTTGGACAGTGAGAAATTAAATTCTTTTTCGGGGCGTTGAGAGAACCGGTTTAGACCAGTCGGCAAGATGAAACCCGCACTTGAGAGGGAGAGACGAGCGAAATTAATTTCTTGTATGCATTAAGTAGTATTGAAGACGAAACAAATGGAATGTTATCTATGAAAATCGCCGACAAAAAATGGGAACAATGTTTGTAACCTATTAGCATGTGTTTGAGAATATTTAATAACGTATTTAATTAACATTTAGAGAAAATGATGGGATTATCGGAGACTTAAAATGAGACCTCGTTGAGGGACTCAGCTCTAACTAAATTAATATTCTACGATGTATTTTAACATATCGACAATGGGGAAAGGCGATCAGACAGAGCCATTTTTTATTTTAAAAATTAAATAAAATTAAAGTAAAATCATTATTTCGTGTAATTAATGAACTTGTATGCCTGTATATTACTAACGTGTATAGTGGTTCCATAAAGAAAATGAAGGGCATTCAAATATGCCTTATGAAACTCTGAAAAAAAATTTTTTTTTCAATTTTTGTTTTAGATTTTATATCTTAATAAAAACTAGATTTTATATCACTTTTAGACTTATATCATTAAGACTTATATCATTAGACTTATATTATTAGACTTATATCATTAAGATTTATATCATTAGACTTACATCATTAAGACTTATATTATTAGACTTATATCATATAATATTATCAGACCAGATTTTATACTACTTTAATTTTTGTACATAAAAAGGAAACTATTTATATTTAATCAAATATAAACGACAATTCAACCAATCGATTGCTACATTATATCTTCATACTTGTCGTTTATGCATGTTGATCATATGTAAATTTACTTTTTGAATTTGAATAATTTTAAGCATTATAGATATGAAATGCTTCTAGAGTAACTTATTAGTATTTTGGCTGGTATGCTAATAGACATCTAGTAATAAATTGATACATAAAAACATAAATTAAGCGTATGTTTAAAAACGTTTTTCTTTTAGTGGATTTTCATGATAATTAATTTTTTGCTCTTCATTATTACTACTACTATCTATATTTATTAAAGTATGAAACCTTTTCGACATTTTCTTTTGTGTTTCTAGAAATTTACATAAAGGTGTGTAACTGGAGTGAAAGCATGAAAATTTGCACGTATATGTTACAGAAAATGAAATACGGAAACTCTCGTCAGAATTGTGCAAAATGTATATACGGAGACGTTCATGAGCATTGTATAAAATGTATATACGGAAATCTTTATGAGCATAGTATAAAATTTTAATTCGGAGACTTTTAATGGATAGTTATTTAATTTTTAATTTTAGAATATTGTACAAAATGTGATTGCAGGAATTCTCAGAAACATTGTTTCAATACATTACTAGTATAAATGATATCGTATAGTATTCGAACGCAAGAACTGCCGCAATGTTGTTCCGAAAGTAGAGAGTGACAAACTTACTGAATGTTTTGTGTAAAACAAAGTGGTAAATATAAACAGCTGCTTTCCTTTCTGCCATACGTAAATTTATATAAAGTTAATACAAAAGATAAAATAACGAAGTACCCGTATTATATATGTATTGGTAAGTCCTAATGATATTTTATCTTCCACAGCGAGGACACCGACGAGGATGAATCCCTGTATGAGGTCCAGAGCTCCCCCCACGATCCTTTCGTCAGCCTTTTTCCCGTCAGCACCAAATGCGACAACTATCAGCTCCTCCAATTCCTTCACCATGGCAGCACAGTCATCCACTGGGACGAAGACATGTCTCGGTCGGCCCTGGTCTTCCTCAAGTTGGAGAAAAACAATGGGACAATCACTTGGGCCAGGCCCCCGTGGAGTTCCCTAAAGGGTAGTGGCCCACTAGACTATAATCTGATCAGTTCCGATTACGACCCAATATCTCCGGGCTTCCTCCTCAAATACGAAACCTCGGACATCTCTTACAATTCAATCGAGGAAGGCTTCCTTGACCTGAGCAGCGTCAAAGAAGTGACCTTGGTGACGTGCGAATTGAACAATATCACCAAGAGACATGGTATACCGGATGATGTGGAGAAGGCGTGTCTGAGGTTGCATTATGGTAGCAGCTTGTCGGATAACAGGTATCTAGAGTTGGTGGCGCCAGCTGTGGTGATAAGATTGTGGCAGAAAGGGATCGAGTTTGTAATTGGGGAACTGAAAAAGCAAAAAGCACTGAGTGATCGAAGGATATCATGGCTGAAGGAAAAATACCTGTACTTATATTTTGAAGATCTAGTTTGTTGCGGGCCAACGCCGGCAGATGCGATACAGGTAAGTAAATTATTTTCTTTAATGTTTTTTGTAATAAGCGTTTGAAATGGACATGCATGTTATGAATTGGGGTGACTACCTCCCCCCTCCGCTTCCGTTCCATTCATTGTGCACCAAGGATTTAGATAGGATAATATGCTGTATTAGTACTATTAAACTGATCTGTAATTTTTTTTTTTTGGAGGTGGGGGGATTTACACACATCTTTTAGCTCAATACATTGGTGCTCGGGCTGAAACAACCTTACCTCAACTGACAATTACTCTTGCACTCTCCAGTTCACTCACACTTACATCGTCTTTCTGCTCTTCATCTAATTTAATTACCTAAAGAGAGTGCCCTTTTAATTTAAGCATATGAGGGGAGTACATATGACATGGCACGGTCTGTTGCGTGTATAACGCAAACAACGCTTTTCCCTAACTTTTAGCATCATTTTCTTTAAGCACCCCTGTAGAGGGCCCTTGGCTTACGCCACAGCTGACTGTGCACCTGCAGGAAACTATGCAAGTTATACTGCCCACATATAACTATGCCATCTCACTAATGTGGATTTCTCTAGATTCAACGCCTTAAAAAGGGTATAACTAGTTCCTTCACGAAATTAATCAACATGCCAAGCTACTAACATGCATAACTCTGCCATCTCATGATTGAACTTGTCTTTGTTTTCAACACCAGAGGAGACGATCTCCTTCTGCCGTCATTATTAAGATTATTTTCAAAATCACTAGATTACACATATACTTGAGAATGAAGTTTTTCAAAGTTGATAATAAATTTATTTTATTCAGATCAACGAATAATCACTATTAATTCTTAGCCAACTTCAAAATGAGGTAAGTACTTCCCAACGTGTCTCATTTAACTTTTAAATGAAATGAAGATTGTAATTCTTATCGGGTATGAAGTTATAGACAAAGTAATATTGAGGATGCGAGTTACTAACCCTGTGTAGATTCATGTAGTGTTACTTCCAAATATTCCTTACTTTACTCATATCTGGTACCGATGTTTCACTTGATAATTTCTGCTCACTATCTTTAACATGCACTTAACTAATAATTTTATTATTAAACATCTCGTTGCATATATTATGCATTTCCTCAGTTCGGTTGTTTGTACTTCACTGATTCTGAGTCAATCTTCATTAATTACTTTTCATTTACTGGTAGGAATGTTGAGTTCAAACAACATCACAAAAAATATGTACCCAAAGTGTTACTTGAAGAAAAAATCGCGATAGAGCCCATGACATAAACTGACGAGGACGACTTTTGATATGGCACCCAAACCTTTTAACTTTCACGATGTGAAGACTTTGAACTCCCGAAAGATTTTACGTTCATCAGATCCACTAAACGACGGGTATTAAATGGAATAAGTACACGGAAAACGCGACTCGACTCTTAACAATGCCAGCCACGAACTCTCTACTTTACCCATTCGGCCAATGCAATCACCTGGAGTGATATTTAGGTTAATGTTTCGAAGAAACTATTCTTAAGACGATGGTTCTTGGCCTTGGAAAAAAAAAAAAAGACGTCCGCTAAGTAGTCAGCTGTTCCACCCATACTATTGCATTACTAGATAACCTTTTAAAGGGCAATGGTTCTTAACCTTGAATGGTGAAAGGAACTCGAAAAAAGTCTTAATGTAGCTAGCCGGTCTACCCACAGTATTGCTGTTATTGAGATGTATATTATCTTTTATCTTGAATATTAATGAATAATAAACACCACTGTTTAGGCTTTCATTTTTTGTTATGAAAATTCGATGTAATTGGTCACAATTAAGTACTTTTATGCAATAAGATGAAAGTCGCTTGTATTATTAAGGTTTACTACACAACAGATAAAATTGGCCTTAAAATCTTTACACAAAGTAAATTTTAAATTTGGAGGGTGGAGTATAACCACGCTTACAACTACTCAAGTGTCACCATTGTATTCATGACCATGATCATTTGGCTTCCGAGTCCCGTGGTGGCCTAATGTTCATGGTCACGAACTCGCGATCGGCTTGGTTCTATTCAGTCGTGGGTTTCAGTCCTGATATCAATAAGGACTAGCCGTGAAGCGGAGCTGATGCACATTAAATCTGATGAGGCTCCAAGTCCTTCCGTAAGTACGGTGTGGAAGTTTCGAGAGGGACTGTCCAGGTGTCATCCTCGTCACTTGACTGAGGCTCAAAATTATGAAGTCCGTCGCCAATAACGACGCCCTTAGAAACAGCAATAAGGCTAATAAAACAACCCATCGATTGATAACGTGTAATCAGAAGCCGCTTGTCTATTATGTAGGTTTATTTCAATGATAATGAAATGAATCAAATTATCGTCACAGGGGCTTCTTTAAAATAATCTTCTTCTTTTTTTTTTTTTTTTTTTTTTTTTTTTTTTTCAAATGAGTCATTCTGTGGTTTTCTAAGCTTTTACTCTGTGTAACATAATTGGGTGAAAAAAACGTCTTGGAAATATTTATCAGCAAAATTTGCATTGCTGGAGAGTTTGTTTGTAAACATTTATGGTAGCCTGTTTCTGCGCTACTCAAAGTCCATTAATGCCAACTACTATGATTATTTTTTGAATATAAGTCAGGAAGTCGAGGTCAATTTTAAAATAGGAACACATTTTTCTCTTCAGTAAGTTTGTTGATAAGTTGAAAGTAATAGATAAAAGGCCAAATACAATTAAGCAAGTTGATATCTTTAACGTATCCAGATGTATAAATATTTTTAGTTTGTATATGTTCTTTGAGAAATTTCAAACATTTTTTATTTATCCTCCAAGGTAGCGAGTTTGTGAACGGTGATGCTCAAGTCGAGATTCAAAATCAAGTCTTAATTTCGTTCAAGTCCCGACGTGCTGACCTCTCATCGTGTTTATCGTTTTTAAACTGTTTTGGAATTAACGATCCCAAGATACTTGAAGAGTCTTTTCTCTCTCCCTTGGGGTTAAAATTCATAAGTACGGTTGACGCACCCCGGGGTACTCTAGCAATTCTTCTTGTTTTTCATCCTCGTTTTTTTCATTGAGAGATAAACTTTTTCTTCTGTCTTTCAATTTACGTTTATATGAGATTTATACATTTCTAACATTATTTACGCGGATAGTTCAAAAAGTATGTGTTTTTACGATAGATGACGTTGTTAAGGCAAGTTGGTGCTTCTTTTATGTGATACCATTTATGAAATGGTAACAAAATAAATTTGACATTAATTTATTGGTTAGTTGTGATTTCTGCCGCGTCGAGTTATCGTCGTTATTTAGAGTCATGATGTCAACCATAGATGAGACCTGGATTCATCTATATTTCCCAGAAACCAAACAACAATCACAATAATGGGTTGCTTCTGGTAGATTTGCTCCAATAAAGGGGGAAATTGTCTGAAAATTTGACGACGACTTTTGAGATGCGAAGGTTGTCATACTCATAGATATCTTAGGAAAAGGAAAAAGCTATCAATGGACAATACTAAAGTGAGTTGTGGTTAAGATAGCCAAATTATCATGGTCACGAACTCGCAGATGATGTTGTTTCTATCGAGTTGAGGGTTCGAGGGGGATAATGCCAGTTAAATGTGTGGAAGCTTTAAGTTCTTCCATTGGTGTGGTGTGGAAGTTTGATGAGGGAGATATCAGCTCAAGTGTTATTCTTGTCACTTGATTGAGGTTCAAAATTACGAAATCCATCGAACATTTGGATCATGTTGCTCTAAAGTGAGATTTTAATGAACAATCGATACTACTATGAAATACTTCAATCCTAACACAGCTATTTTTAATAGACCTCTTATATGTGCCTGTAATATTTGAGTACCTTTACATTTCAGTCCAATATCAGTTAGTCATTGTGATAATTAAATAATCGTTAGTTATTTCAAAATAATTAACATTTCAAAAACGTTACTTTCATATGTAACAAAATCGACCTTCTTCAGTAGAAGAATTCAGTATTATCTTGCTGCCAAACAGTTAAAAAAGATTAAAGTAAATAAATGGTAATAGTAATTTACTGTTAGAGTCATAGATTCCTTGGCGTTTAACGTTTTGAATTCTTGGAAGACTTCGAGTGTTTCGAATTTCGGTGCCTCCCACGCCTCAGTTGTAGGAGAAAAGCATAGTTCTTTCTTCTCTCCTGAGTCACCAAAAAAGAACATTTTTGTTCATGGAGCGTCATGTGTTCATTCGTATAAAGGGGTTTTATTTGGTATTATAAGTGCAAAGTATTTTTGTGTATAATATGTGATATTTTCACAAATCTTTCGTTACAATCCGTTGTAAGAAACTTGATTGATATGGGAACATTTAATAGTTAAAAACATATAATTGAGTTGAAAGCTTGAACTTTGTTTATTATCAGTAGTCAGAATTTTCAATATTAGGTTATTATGTTTTAAAATTGCAAATTGTCTCATAATTTTCGCTGAGAAGTCTTCCTATTCCGTTGCATTTCAATGTTTTTATTTCAATATATGTGCTAAAATAAAATAAAGTAATTGCAAAATTTTGCACTGGATAATACGATTCCTTTTAACAAAAAAAAAAAGTGGAATAACCCCAAAACTTAAAAAATATATTTATCTGTACATCACAATTTAGATTAGTTCTTTCAATTTTAGTTTTCTACTTAGTTCTTTCAATTTTAGTTTTCTACTATTTTTTTTATTTGTTCGAAATGTATTGCTTCTCTTTCGCAATTAAAAATAATTTCATTCTCGTGTTTTACAAGGGCAGGGATTTTTGGATTTGTTTGAATTAACTCCATACTAGATGTTGTTCGAGGGCTGTTGTCGACTGCTCATCGCGATTTTTATCGCTGTCAAATGACGAGGAAGATATCAGAGCTGGTATCTATCCCTCCAAAATTCCAAAAACCTTCTTACTAAAGCACGAGAATCATCACACCGAGGTACCTTTGTGATCTTTTCTTTCCCGTGAGGTTTACTAACTTTGGTAAACATGGGTGTCGCTTCCCCGAGATACCCTAATAATATTCTCTATTTTTGACCCTTCTTGTCCAATTCACTTTTCATTTTATTCCATTTCTGAACTTTCATAATGGCATTGAGACCAAATATTAATAGCCAAACGGAAATTTTTGTTCGTTTTTTTTTTTTTTTTTTTTTCAGTATAAAAAGGGGACCATGTTTTTGAGATTTTATCGAAAGTTTAATGATAGTTAACTACACAAGACTAATAAGTTGTTATTGCCAGCAATTGTTGATTAAAATATTTTTTCTTATGAAACAAATATAAACAAAAATTGTAATGACAAAAAAAGAAAATTCCTCTTCGAAATTAAAATCCCTTTAGAAGGATGCCCTTGAGTTGCAAACTGGTTGCGTGTGGTCATAGAGTTGTAGATTTTCTACTCTTGGACTAATCGATTCAAGTGATTACCAAAATGCCATAGAACGCAATACAATGGCGTAATCTGTTTGCTAAGTTACTTTGACTAAGTTAATTTTATTGTTGGTAACATTATGTTATGTGATAATTTTCATTTTATTCCTGTCCTTTTAACTGTCAATTTTCCATTTGTATTTGCAACATTTAGATGTATTATTACAGTTATTTATGCTGCTTTTTTTTTTCACTAATGCTTCTTGAAGGTTTAATATAAAACGCTACGATAATTGTTTACAAGTTAGAGATTCTTAACTGAAAATAATTAAATCTTGTATTTTATTTAATCCCGAGCTCAGTTCAAGAAACTGGTAGAAACAAATAAGAACATGAATAACCTTTAGCAAATATGTTTACAAACATAACTTTCCGTATACATCTACCTAAACCATCACAATCCATAAACAACCACGACGTAGTAGTTTTCCGTACCATTTACGATGTTCTTTTTTTTTTTTTTTTTTTGGTTCTTTGATGTCTTTTGTCTTTATCATTTGTAAAAACAATTCTAGGTATTCGGAGGTCGCAAATGGACCCTTGGGTCAGTGGGCAGCTCCTCTTCCATGGACACGTCCGGCTTCAAGCGGGTCGCCAGTTTTGGCGTGAGCACGGGCAAACTGAGGAAGAAGAAATCTCAGACTTCACTGGCAGCTATCCGAGTGAGTAAATATCGCCATTCATTATTTTCTCGCACGCCCACCCACAAACCCTTTTCATCGCGTGTGTGGCGAGGATGCTTTTCTTCTGGGGGGAATCTAAAGATAGGTTCTTAATGTTCGTTCTGGCTTTCGGTTGGGAGACGATGTTGGAAAACAAAAAAGCGGAAAGGGGTATCTGAAAATTCGCTTTTCTTTCTAACATCTATTTTTTTGTTTATGAGGAAAAATTGTAATTCCTCCCTTTTTTTTTTTTTTTTTATCTCTGCGGTCATCGTTTATAACCTGTCTAGTGACTAAGTTTGCAACGACGGACTATTCAATTAATTACCTTGGAGATTCTTTATATTTCAAATTTTTAAAAAAATTGGAAAAAATGGCTTTGCGAATTCATTTTTAAAATGTGCTAAAAGATTTCTAAAAAGATTTATTCGGGTTATAAAGGGCCTTCAACTTTCGTAGCGAGCTCATTCGACAATGAAAGTTTCGAGTCTTTATATTGGGTAACCATCATCTTCCCAATCTATATCACTGATTCACGAAAAGGAATATTGATTAGCACAAAGTACTCTTACTTCCGAGTCCCAGGCTCTCTAGAAGCAATTACTATCAAGAAAATGCCTTCTTCAAATTCCCAATTTTTTTTTAATGTTTAAACATTCTAAGTATAAAAATGACGACAACGAAAATAATAATAATAATAAATTATAAAATAAAAATAGATTATTCTGCCATAAAAATGAATTGTTAAATTAAAAGCAAACAATGAATTATTAAATTGAATATTAAAATAAAAGCAAACAATGAATCATTAAATTATATATTAAAATAAAGGCAAACAATAAATTATTAAAGTTTACAATACTATTCAGTTCGAATATTAGAATAAAAGCAGACGATAAAATATTAAATTAAATATTTCTTTACAATGTAAATATACTCTTAATTAAACTAAGAACAATTATCATAAGCATAATGTATTATAATATCAATGTTTTGAAATTATCCCCGTGTATCTTTTGTTTCATTCCCACGCATTTTTGTTGACGCTATTTTCTCAAAACAACGACATGTTAGCACTCGTTAAAAATAAAACCTCGATTGAATCAAATGAAACATGAAAACGCAAATGAGATAGACTTGAGAAGTGTAATGAAGCCACAGTGAAAAATGGATATGTAAGTTATGCCGAAGTTAGTAGAAGTGAAGTAGGATTAAAAAGTAATTTAATAATGCACTTAATATATACTTGCTCTCGTGTGAAACCTAATTTGATATTGCTAGAGCAAGGGCCTGACTCCATTTGTAGAAGTAGAACCTTCGCTATAACTACACTGTCATATACTCGAACCCGTGCATCGGGTTAAGCTTGATATTTAATATTTACTAAAAACTTGTTAGTAAATATGTAGAGGAACTGTATATTAAGGAAATGTATTGATATATTCTATAAATTAATATCTACTACTGTTATATCTTAAAGGTACAAGTTGTTTTATTAAATAAAACATAGTACAATAGACAGAGGATTATAATAAATGTAAAGAAAATTTTTAGACTTTCATATTTGGCGAAGCAGAAAAGATTTGGCCGCGAAACAAAATTAAAAAAATTATAAGATTAATTTATCATTCAGGAAATCCACGTAAATTTATCCACGTTATCATTGGTATAGAATATTTCAGTGACTTCACATTCTGTAATTATAATTTATTTAAAAGTAAACTCCAAATCAATAAAATTTTAATTCAGTTAAATCTTATGTATTCAATATCTGTTCCACGATTCAGGTAAAAATTCCTTGTTTCGAATGCGCTTAAGGCATTTTCAAATTTAAAAAGAATGTTATTAACTTTTTTTAAAAACATGTTGTACGTACTATCATTATCAATAAATATTCAAAATATAGTTACTAATCAATAATCTAATGAGCAAAAAATATAGTTACTAATCAAT
>BMAW01020911.1:250783-278766 GCA_019974015.1 Nephila pilipes | reverse complement strand
TTACTAATCAATAATCTAATGAGCAAAAAATATAGTTACTAATCAATCTAATAGAGCATTTCCCTCAATAGCAGAAGTAAATGATTGAACTGATAATTTATGACTGTCTTAATTGATTGAAATTGGATATATCTCTAATTACTTAGAATTTAAGTTAAAGACTTTAAGTTTGTGATTTTAGATTAGGGAAGAGTTACGTTATATGGAAGCGTTATAAGTTAAAGTCTAATTACGCAAATATAACAGTCATTAAGGAGACATGTGATTGCTCTTACCACTTTATTGATATTTCTTAAATCATGAAAATGCTCTCTCTCTTTCACACACACACACTCTTCCTCAACGCGTTTGTAATCTATTCTGGAGTCAATGTTATAGATCAGTCTTACTGGCGTACTCGGGTCCGAGTGACTTATGACGATAATGGATTCGAGCGGTTTTTTAGCTCTTACTCACTCCGAAAGATCTTAGATACTTGTTCGATAAAACTCCGTGTAGGTTCACGCACGGCAACTACGTATATGTTGTGGTAAATTTAATCACTATTAAATTTAGTACCAAATTATTACTAACTGTAATATTCTATTCTGCGTCGCTACTATGCATATTTCTTAATTCTATTCACTACACTTCTCGTTAATCTAACTTGCTTAGTCACATTTCATTTGGTTGGAAATTAGTTGAAAATTTAAATATGAAACTCAGAAAGTAAGCCCAGTTGTTGTTTGAGGGAAGATACACGAATAGAGAAAACGTTACAAAATGTTCGATATGGTAATGGTTGCGATAATGCGTTTGAATGTACAATAGCATGAATTATATAACTTTACTTGTATTACTTTAAAATTCAATTTTTTTTACGAGTCAAATATACTCTTTTGTAAGTATAATGTACGCTTATAGCAATCCCTGTTCATTAAACTCATTTAATTGATCTACGAGTGTCACTAATAAATAAAAGTTCTGTCAAATATCAAACAGTAGAATATATTTTAATTCGAAATTTAATAGAATAATCAATATTTAGAATAGCTACTAAACCTGTATCAGAACCCTCACACGTCCTCAACTATCTGATTATTACTACTTATCTGTTGTCCACTGCTTCCTCCAGTCTCCTTTTAAAACTGGTGGCCGCTGTAACCTAGTGGTCAAAGTCGCGAACTCGCGGTCGTCGTTGTTTCCGTCGTCTCATAGAAAACTGGAACTTCTTCGTAAAATATAGTATGTTATTATTGAAACCAAAATTCGAATTCATGTTTCTTTCACTTCGTTCTGGCTCTAAAAGGTGCTATTTTCTTACATTTACATGTGTAATTCGAGAATGTTTCAGCGAAAGGACAATTGAGTGTCGCACTGAATGTAAAGTGTGAAGATCCACGAATTTCGGAATGAAATATAGGACAAGATCGCCCACACCTTTTAAACTCTACATGAAGTGGTACAAGGAAACTAGTTATCGTCCTTCTGAAGAAACTGCCCACAGCAGTTTCTAGTGTTCGTAAGAGTAGGCGGATTCGATAAATACTTTGTATTTTGTGAAAAGGTTTTGTTGATAAGAGATTTCCTATTACTTTCAAAAGATCTGTGTTTCAGAAATCAATTTCTTGCTAGTTTTTTCTCTTAATATATAAAAATGCTTTTTGTGGAAAAAAAAAAAAAAAAGTCTAAGGTCTTTTCCTAAAATTGCGAAAAAAATAACATTTTTTGCTTTGAAAACATTTGTCGTTTTTCTTAATTTATAACAAACACCAAGATCTTCCAAAAAATTACATATTTAAAATACAAATTTAAGTGAAGGAATATTAGTATTTTTATGAACAAAAATTATAGGCTATTTAAACTACTGAGCCATATTATAAAAATAAAGAAATTAATCATTTTTTTTTCTTTTAGAATATTAATTTTTTTTTTAATTTACCGATAATACTAAGATCTTGGCGGGGTGGGGGGAGACATAATAGTTTTTAAGTGACAGGTAGCGATACCCAAAAGGGTAAAAATATGAGGGAAAAAAAAATGTTGGACTATTAAAATTACAGTAAAGAACGAGAACAGCAATCTCCGAAAAGTTTTACTCATAAATATAAAAACAAAGAAGAGAGTAACTTTTTTTGCTTTAAGAACATTTGTCATTTTTTTTAATTTACTGAAAATACCAAGATCTTGAAAAATTACATATAGTTTTCGAGTGACAGGTAGTGTTAGTGTTTTTCGAACCTTGTTGGAAGTTTTAACTGTGTTCAGAAAAAATGTTGTGTTTTGGCAGTATTCCAAACACACACAGTGATAGATCAAGTTTGATTAAATGCTACGAAGGAAGAAAAACACTTCAATCCAAAAAAAAATGATAAATTTTTGTCTGTACGAAAGCTGATGAAATAAAATTTTAAGTATTTTTTGAAAATTAACTATTGTTTTCCATTTGTTGAAAACGTTTTAAATGAAAATATTTCTGAACTTTATGAAAAATTTTATTTGAGAAGGGCCACTTCCGGTAACTTTGTGAATGGTATCTAATTAAAATTAATTTTTCATCAATAAATTATTAATTTGCTCCATTGTGGTACCACACAATACCTCGCTTGTTAGTTATTTAATTATTGCATCAATTTGTAAATTGACTTTTTTTCTTCAAAGTTAGTATAATAGTTTAAGTAACCATTTATAATATTAGCTACCCATAAAGTGTCTTAATTATAAATTGCAATAATAGTCCTATGAATGTATTAAATGCAATGAAACTCACCCATATAAAGAAAGTGAAGGTTTCTATCCGCATATTTTTATTATGTGACGATTAAAAATATTTCTTAAAAAATATTTATTAAATATATTTAAGATAATTTCAAAATTAAGATAAAAAATTAAACACTTAGAATGACCTATTTTTTACTTTTGCAAATTAATAAAATTAAATAAATGAAAATTATTCCAATGAAACAAAGGCAATTTTTTCTATGAAATTAATGTAAATTTTTGCTTTGAAGTTATTGTAAAATTTTGCAATGAAATAAATGTCACATTTTGCTATGAAATAAATGCAAAGTATTATAGTGAAAGTATGTAAAATTTTGCATGTAAAAATAAAAGTAAAATTTTGCAGATAAGTAATGGCAATAATCTTAATAGAAAATTATAATAAACAGCTAAGTCTATTGAATTGGATGGTTACACGTTTATATACGGTTCAGTAGAAAAGTGCTTTGACCAGTTGGCCTTGGAAAGGAATTCTTATCTGAGTCAGTTAACAGGTACATTTGCCATTTGGAGTGGTTTATTAACATGATGTTTTCGAATTAAATAACGAAAAAAAGTGACTTAATTTATCATTTCTCATTTAGTTTCACTTAACAATAATTAACAGCATAAAAATGGATGAAAACAATATTCTGTACTAAATGATCATTGTGTAGATATTTCTTTTTTGGCTTATAGGATTGCAGTCCCAAGTCTCAATCCAGTTTGACATCCGAAATCCTTGGAGAATATTCCAGAAGGAGCCCTTCTCTTAGAACCAAACGATCACACTTAAAATCTGCCGATGCTTCAGATGAAACTGATTTTCCGACTACACCCGGTTTAAATTCCAACAACAGGTAAACTTTCAATATTTGGAAAAATTTACTCTTTTTTAAATATCCTTCGTCAATTTACACCTTTGCGACGTGAACTACATGACAGTGGTACATGAAGTATATTTGTAGCCGTTGTTCTCCGACGGTAATACACCGCTGTATGTCGATTTTATGTGTTATAAAATCAAACAAGTTTAAGTAAACTTAAAAGCCTCCCGTCTGCCGGCCATTTTGATTTCGTGAAGGAATTCACGAAAAAATATTTTAAAAGTATTTTTAAAAATCGGATGAAGAATATAATTCCGTAGAAACCTTCATTATTTTCTGCACTTTTCTGCTTTCAAATAGAAAAGATTTGAGGACGGTACTAGAAAATCCATAAGGTTATTAACGTTACGTTAGGTACAATGGCCGGTAGCTGGGAACCTTAACAGTGAGTAAGCGAGTTTACATAAAATAAGTCGTCAACCACGTTTTAAATACGTCATGAAAAAGAAGTGGGTTTTTTTTTTTTTTTTGCCTTAAATTACAGCAGCAAAAATATAAAAAATGTTTTGAAGAATTACGATGGTAATTTATCATTTTACGAATTTTAAAATTAAGAATTTTTTTAAGAATTATTAAGATTTTTTTTTAACTTTATACAATATAGTTAAAATGATTTCAAACACGTTATACTAGTACAGGCTTGACCAACTCAAAAGACTTTGCGGGTCCCATTATATATATATATATATACCGGGTGGGCCACATGCGAGCCGTGGGATGCCTAGGTCTGTCCTAGTACAAAGTATGAAGCCTGATTGAAAAGTAATGCCTTCAGACGCATGACTTTTTTTTTTATTATTATTTTTTCACGATTTTCTCAGTTCTTGATCTTTCTGCATGCTACATGTATGCACATTATAATGTACTGTTCACTTTACGACTTAGTTCTCATCCCTTTCTATACACATACACCAACTTTTGAGTATTCGAGCAAACCTGTTGGAGAAGAACTCCGTTGGTTGTCGTCGACACCAAGTTTCAATGGCCGCTTTTACCTTGTTTTTAGAGTAAAAATTAAACCTTTTAAAGTGAAAAGTAATGCCTTGAAGGAATTACTTTTCAATCAAGTTTCGTAAAACTACATCCGTTTTATCCAGAAGATGTTTTAAAAATGTTTTCCCCCTTTTTTTTTAACTGTGGTTAATTTGTACCTGAACCTATTTTAGTTGACCAAACTTTCCGAAGCTTTATTAAGAATTTTTTTTTATTCGTACCTAGTTTAATAGAAAATACGTTTTCATCAATCGCGTTTACCAAAGTTGAGTTATAAATTACAATAACTTAAAATTCTCGTACATTACAAGGTTATTCAAAATGAATCATCCCCTTTCAAAATTTAATATTTTCAAAAATGAACGACACAGAATGATGAGTAACACATGAGTAAAAAGGAATAATGTGGAAGTCTTATATCATGAACAAAAGATAGTTCTTGTGTGTTCTTCATTAAGCTATTTCACGAAAGCTGTTTTAGAAACTTTCACGCAGCTATCTCGCAGTTGGATGGATCGCAGTGGATCAGATAATTTGATGTTACACATATTGCTACCTAAGTCACCCGATATGCGATTCTCCCATATCTAATCACCCGATACCCCATGCGATTTCTTCCTTTGGGGGTTTGTAAAAGATAAAGTGTTTGCGTCACCATTGTCCACTAATTTATGTGAACTTAAACAACAGATTTCTGTTGTTTTACAGTTAATTACCATTGACACTTTACAATGTATTTGGCATAAATTTACGTATCGAATTGACACATTATATGCATAACTATAAAGGAAGTTATTTCAAAGACTCGTAAAAAATTTCATATTTTTCCTTACCATTCTTGTATTACTTATTTTTTAGTACTTTATTCATGAAAATATAGCATTTTGAAATCGGATGATTCATTTTTCAATAACCCTGTATTTATTGAGTGAGGATACGCTCCAGTGGCCGTGATAGCGTAGTGGTCATGGTTCACGACCTCGCTGCCGACGTTAATTTTGTCGATTCATGAACTCGAGTCTTGGTGTTTCTAAAAACTTGACGAAGAGCGGGGCTGCTGCATGTGAAATTTGTCCTGTTGGCGAGGTTAGGAAGTTTGGAGAGGGATATTCCACCTTACAGACAGGTGTCATCCTCGTTTCTTGACTGGCGCTGCATAGCCATATCTGGCTCTTGCGCCAATAAACTTTACATTCACTCACTCACCTCGTTACTTGACCGAGGCTCAAAATTTCTAAGTCTGTCCCCAGTAGCCCTCGTGTTGCTTCTATGTGTGACGGTAATTAGCAGTGAATCATTTTACATTCTATAAAAAAAAAAAAGTCTGTCAACAATCGGACTGTGGACTAAAGCTAGTCAGTATTTTTTTTTTTTTTTTTTTTTTTTTAACCTTTTGGTACTATTAGAATTAATAATATTTTATCCTTATGTTTCAAGGATGGTGTCTGGTGGCTAAAAGTTTACTTTCCTCATTTGAGAACATTAAGGCATTCTTTGTTGTCTTCTCAGGGAAAGAAGTCGTATCTTCTCTTCGTCCCCCAACCAGGGAGAGGACTCCCCTCCGTTGACATGCGGTCCAGCCATCACACATTCCAGTCAGCTGGACTTCACCCAGTTCACAGAACTCTTCCGGTCCTTTCTGGTCCGGTCCAGAAAAGACCTCCGGACCTTGTTCGAGCAGGTAGCCGTGTCTTCCAAAGGACTTTCCGAAAACCACAACGCGGAGTGTGCGGAGTTAGACAAGATGGCTGCATCTTCCAAAAAAGTGCTTGGTGAGTGAATGCCGTACTTTCATTGAAAACATTTGTTCTTTTTGAGTCCTCCTTCTTACAACCGTCTCAAGCTTAATGTTGATACTAATGAGTTTCAAACTCTTCATCTCAAAGCTAATCTATCATATTCATTTTAATGTGTATTTGAAGAGTGAAAGATAAAGAAAATTGCTAAAAATTTGCAGATTTAAAAAACAACAACATATTTTTAGGATTGAAAGCTACCAAAACCAAAACACGGAAATTAACTTGTTTTTATAAATCGGAAAAATAATTTGTGAACAACTTTCCTTTTAACATAGTATTATGACCTAAAACTGCGAGGGGTCCAGTCACCTGATATAGCACTCAATTCCTAGTTGACGAGCGAGAACTTTTGTGTATATTAATCTTTAACGCTCGAAAGGCTCCGCTATGAAGACATGTATGTTATATTCTATGTATATACAAATGAATATTTTTGTAATGTAAATTAGATTCGTCCGTAAGTTTATGGCCCCTCTATGAACCGCTAGTGATTATTGCAAATTCTCGCCAAACAGCCTTTTGGGGTTGGATGTTTATTCGTTTAATGTTTATATTATATACGAAAAAATCTGCTAAAAATGCATGAAACACCTTTAAATCATTTCAAATTTACATAGTTGTTGATTATACCAAATTGAAAGAAGATTTTCAAACTGAAAGAAAAGACAACTAACGGATCAACGTAGTAGGTTCGGAAAATAAAAGCAAATTGATAGAACGCTACACATCTTATGTTTTGGAAACTATCTGTTTGACTATAGGAATTCCACATTCTTGTATGTCGAGTATCTATAGTCAAATAGTTGGAGGACGCAAACAAACATTAAATTACTGCTTAATATATCCTGATAATCCTTCGCTATAATAGGACTGATTTCAAACGTTTAATATTATGAAAGGTTATAAATATTCAAAGTAATACAAAACTTAAATTTTCATGTATCATTTTAAAACACGATTTAATCACTCTTCCTAGATATGTTAGTATGTTATATATTACAATAACCGATTTCTACAGTTAAGAGTTAATAATGTTGTTTTTGGTTCAGACTGCTTGACTTCGTCGCTCGTTTCGAACTTGTGACTTTTAAGTCATAAGATTCATCAAATTATATATTTTTTTCTTTCTTTTGATCATTCATTTCTCATTGTTTCATATCAATAAATCCTGTTTCTTGAAAAAGAGTGTTAGGAGAACTATGGAATATAGACTACTTGGCTAATGCTTTAAATAGATAACTACTTATTTTTAAACCTGTTGTGTTTAATTATTGCTTGATGATTTCTTCCACTAACTTTTGCTTCAGGTTTGCTGACGAGAAACACTCCCTTCGACTACATGGACAACACACAGCACAAAAAGATCTGCGATGCCCTGGCGGCTGCCAGTATTGTCACCAACTGTGCAGGCGTTGATACTTCCAAGACCTTGGTGCTGGGAGTTGAAGAATTCCAGCGGTTTCTGAGCGAACAGCAGGGCGAGCAGAAAACGGAGCAGGAAGTGATTTCTCTGATACGCGTGAGTATCCTTATTGGATTCGTCTTAGAGTTGCATTCTTAGATTTGTGATTATCCTTGTTGATAATTACGATATCTCTGTGCTTTCAGCGACACGAACCTGATGCAGAACTGCGCGCGAAGTGCTGTCTGTCCTTTGAAGGATTCGCGAGATATCTCATGGACAAGTGCAATTATGTCTTTGTTCCGGAGACTCTGGGACCAGATCCAAACGTAAGTTTTGTTCTCTAATGAAAAACGTCATTTTGAGATTTACCAACACAATGTAATAACGTACATCACATAAATATCAGACTAGAAACATAAATATATATTGATCAGTGTTAGCGATGCATGAGGTTGGTAAAATTCTTCTTGATTTGCTTCAAGATATGTATGTGGTTCTATTAAAATGCAGTGTTTCCCAGTTCCCCGTATCCCCGACCAAGAACCCTGCATCCTCCCCACTTTAATTCATTTCATCTTTTCTGTAAAATTCTGAAAACTTTTCTAAAAGATAGGTGTATTGAATATAATTAAATGATCTATTTTTCATTGTTTAGTTTTTTTCGTTTCTGGCGTAAACAATAGCAAATTTATTCAAAGATTAGGGGGGAAATTAATGGATTATTTGGGACTGCGTTGAATCACGAAATTTTGATAAATTAATCTCAAAAGGAGGGAATTACAATATCTAATCCGGAGCATGCGTTTAGTTTTTTTTTTTTTTTTTTTTTCGATATTTTTATATGAGTATAGGAAGAAAAAGCGTGCAACATTCATTTGCTCCGTGATAGCAAACGATAGCAAATATATTATGGCTTTTTTAATAAGTCCACGGCATTGATATTGTGAGATCAATATTATTACTATTGAGAACTCTTAATAAAAGTCTCTACTTACTTTTTTAAAATTAGTTTGTTCTTTTTTCAGCTATGTGGCCACCATAATCGTTTCCTTGTCGCGTACTCTCTAATAACCTCTCACGTACCCTTGGAATATTTGTACCACTGACAGAGAAACTCTGTTATAATACATCGATTATTATTTTTGCTATGAAAATTTGGGGATTTCCAATGCATATATTTACAAATCTTTCGATGATGATATTTGTACCTCAAATGATTAAATCTTTGTCCGACAGTCAAGAATGATTTTTTTTTCAATTTTTGACCATATTTTAGTAAAGTTGAAGATTTGTAAAAGATTCCACCTCATAAAGAATGCTGAGTGTTTTCAATTTGGCTGAAAGCAACAATTTTTTCGCCTTCAGCTTAGTAACTTTTCAGTTATTCCCTCATTTCATTCTCGAATCACATTATAGATAATTATATTTGAATAGTTTCTCACGGTGGTAAATACTAATCAGGTATTAATTGACGATTGTGACAAAGTGACTACAATCTATTTCAAATAGAAGTAGTAGTAAAATAAGTTTTGTTGTTGTATCATTTTGTTAGGACGAGTATGTACCATTCAAAATTCCAATAATTAGAACTAGAACTGTGAGACAACTGTAGTTTGTTATTAGAGTCCTGTATAGTAGTGGTATCGATAGTTCAATTAAAGTCTATTTTTTTTACCAAAGTTTGTTATGTGAAATAACTAGGAATGGTTATTTGTTACCGATTAGTTCTCAAAGCCTTCGTGTAACTTAACGTGAAATTTGAAGAGCATTTATGGCCTAACGGGAAAAATCAAGTCTTGTGGTGTCTTTGTCACATAATATCTCACTCCCCAGTTCTAGTGTAATATTAATTCTGCAGATGCAATAAAATAATCAACGATTAATCAAAACAATAAGCCATAACAGTATTCTTGTAATTTTCACCTTCATAAAAAGAAAAGCAAAATAATGCTGTTTGAGATGTTTTATATACGAGTTCGGTAAAAAAAAAAAAATGTACCCGTGTTCAGGAATGGGAAATGGAGTAACTCACTGTAATTTTGTCCAGAGATCGGTTTTCCTTTTTTTTTTTTTTTTTTTTTTAAAAAAAAAAAGAAAACCATGGGTATGACGCCTTTCGCATCCCAAAAAATAGTTGCCATGAATTTTCCGGCCGATGAGACTGTCTTCGCCTGTTTTGGAGCAGATTCCCCGGAATCAACTGACTGTTTTCATTATTTCTTGGTTTTTGGTGCGTAATGATGAATTTAGATATCCTCCACTTAGACAACCCGATGCAAATGACTACGAGCACTAGACGCGTCATCAATCAAAACTAAACTATGAAGCAGTAGAAAATTTGTTTTGATACCTTATAACAGATAATAGCGCTTAATAGTAACGACTGACCATAGGAATATCATCTGTCGTCAAAAACAGATAGTTTTTAAACCGACCTCGTATATATGGCTATATTAGCGATAACATACTAAACTATGTCAAAGTTATTGATTCCCGAAAGTTCTCTTTCTTGATATGTATATACATTTATTTTTAATGATGCTAACTACGTTAAAAATTGTTGAAAATACATTTCATTTTGTAAAAAATTTTTGTCATTTCCTCACAGGCCATGAACCAACCTCTTTCGCATTATTTCATTGCTTCTTCTCATAATACATACCTCACCGGACATCAGTTAAAGGGAGAATCATCTGTCGAACTTTACAGCCAGGTTAGTTTATTTATTCTCTATTAATGACTTTTCATTTAATTACTTTGATTAACTGCATGTTTTTATTTTCCTTTAATAAGCAATATTACCTATTTTACTTTTTAATATATTATGTACATTTCCCCTTGGTGTTTAACATTAGATTCATAATAATAGATTGTACACTCATTTGAACCTTTCTGGAACACTTTCCTGAGGTAAGTATGGGGCTTACGAACGTCTAGCCACTCGAGTGATCTTTCCTTTCTCCCATTGGATTTGCTCTCTGAAGTGACGCACTCTCCGGAAGTCTTATCGATTTTTCTCTGTTTTCGACACTTGCCTTGGTCATTTCCACCTTCTTCTATTTGTTCCATGGACATAATTTAGTCTATGTGACATATAGGCGCCTTATCCGTTTGGCGCATATTGGCCAAATATGGCCTTTCTACCTATAAAATCATACAAACAACCTCATTTGAATAAATTTGGATAAGGAATAAAGTGGCTTGGTGGAAAAAAGTTTCTATCTTTGTAATCGATAAATTGATTCTGAATTCAAGCAAATTTATTGTTTATTAGCGTCGCACTTATGAGCTACAGGAAAGCTATGGGCAGTGTACCTCTTAATTTAGAACCTCAGTCATGTGACGAGGATGGCACCAGATTTGGCACCCCCTTCTCCAAATATCTATACCACACCAACGGAAAGATCTCAATTCAACTAAAGATCGCTGTATAGATTAATGGAAAGAAGTTTTGCATGATAAATTCAACCGCACTTTAGTCACTTTGTGAGGAAGAGAAGGGGAGATTTGTTAAATGGTTTCACTCTCTCTCTGTCTTAGCTTAAGTGACGTAATTATCGTCGTATTGTAAATTATGTGGAATGAAATGAATAGTTCATTGTAAAATTCCAATAAGTCATTGATTATAATAAAAGTTTTATAAAAGAAAAAAAAATTCTTTCAAAAAAATTCAAGTGAGATCGTTGTCAACAGCATAGAATAAAATAGCGAAATTAATCCAAATTCATCGCGTTAAAAGCAAAACGCGCTTTAGATTTTATTTTGTATAGGAAATTAAGAAAAAAGAATTTTTTACAGTTGATATTAGTTTACGTATTGTTGCCAACAGCATAGTGTATAAAATAGCGTAATTAATTCAAATTAATCGCGTATGAAACCCAAACGTGCTTTAGTTTTTATTCGTTTTGATTGTATTTTGGCGAGGAAACTAAGAATAACGTATATTTTTACAAGTAGATGTGTTTTCTGACCGAATTCATGCGAGATTATTTAAAAACATTTCGGAATTTGTCACGTGACTCTTAAACAATCTACGGTAGCAGTCATTAGGGAATGAACGCGACACATTTCTTCTAAATATACATGCGGCATGGAAGCCACCATTACAAAAATAAGGTCACAGCTGTTGTGATATAACTTCATTAACTTAAATAATTGTGACCTACCTACATACTTTTGGAAAAAGACTCCTTTAACTCATTTAGTTCCTTTCTACTTACAATGCATCTTGCAGACTTTTTCATTCCCATAAGGGCGATGCTCCGTTCCCCCATTTCTGAAAGTGATGAAAAACATAGTAAACTGCCAAACTACTGCTTGTCAAATCCACCTCGACGCTCACATTTCTCACTGAACTTTCCAGGAATGGTTTTGGCAACAGGGCAGAATTCTTGGGGCACAATCACCTCTTGCATCACTCGCACACCTTCGCTTCCTGATATTGAAATGCGACGCTTCTCCAAGATTTTCGAATTTAGAATGCTTTTAAATTTGCATTTTTTCTGTGTGAATGCATCTGGAATAAAAAACGCTTTGATTGGTTTGATGAATGTATGCAAACCAAGACTGAGCTGCATGAGATGTTTCAACAAACACTCCTTTTTTCATAAAACGATTTGCATTTTAGAAAGACGCGAAAGATGAAAAAGAATACATTCTGCGTAAGTAAACAGTGCAAGACGATATGTTCAAAATCTCATTAATCATTCCAAAATGCAGTTTCCAACAGTTTTAATGGACTTTTTTTAAGAAAAAATATGAATTCCATGATGACATGTTAGTAGCAACCAGGGAAAATTGAAATTACACGGATTTTTTTTAAAAAAAAAAAATAATAATATAGCCTTCATCTGATATCAGTTGCTTGTCAGATGACATGTATTTCTTGTCAAATAATTTCTGTGTACCTTGATGATGATTTATTTCTTACTTGCATAGCAAACGTCGAGTCTTATTTACTAGAAAAATGATAGGTCCTGGGAATTTCTCTCTTCAGACTCTTAATTTCGTATTTGATGTAATTTTTTTAAAATAAAAAATACATTTTATTTTTTAAATTTCACTACTGGAAAAAAATTTATCATCTTGCTTGTATTCATTTATTTCTCCGCCATTGTATCAGATTTATAATTAGCAAAGATATACGAAATGTGATCAAAAATCGAATTTTAATTCCCTAAATACTTTTCATAAGGATGGAACAATAAAGTTGATTCTGCATTACCATCTAATTAATTACACCTTTTTGTGAAATAGGAATTAGATAGGCTCAGGAAGTATACAAGAAAGATATTTAATTAATGTTTATCATTAATTGAACGAATTACTACTCCTATACGTTAATATGAGCTTAGCTCTTATTTCTGGATGTTATTGTATTGATGTGAATTAAACTGTTAACCCTTTCGCTACCGGAGGGAGAAAAAAGAAGTGCTTCCCTGGGTCCGCGTCTTCTTACTGCGGAGTGTTACTCTATGCCCAGACGATTTTAGATATTAAACCTAATTCGTGAAAAAAATTCCTCTAAACTCGGCTATTTATTAAAATATTTTGGTATTTATATATATTATTTAAAATGCATAAAACTTAATATATACAAAAGGGAAAAAAAGATTTAATCAAAAATTGAATGTTTTATACATAAAATTACATAAAAAATCATACTTTTAAGAAAATACAAAATATATTTACTTATGTTACATAAATTTCATAGTGTAATGATGTACCATTATATTGAATATATAGATATAAAAGATAAATCTTATTTTGCTGTATGGTATATTTATAAAAAAAAAAATCAATGCATAGTACAACGTCACATGTCTTACACACATATTTTGACGCCTCACGCAAGCTTCAAGCAAGCAAAGGGCACATCTTTTTTTTTTTTTTACTTTAATGTCTATGTACATATTTGGATTATTTTCGCTAATATTACTGTCAGATTCATTCATTAGTTCGAAAATCTCAGTATCAGATAAATACTTTCTTTTTGTCATGACCGTTCGTTACAAATTAAAACCGACCCAATGAAACGAACAGCTGAGAACATCTGCAACCAAAAGCCCTAATCCCCATAAAGGGTCATAAATTCTCTTTCGAACTTCTAAGAAGCAAGCAAGAAAGAAAAAAGCAAACCGAAAGCAAGTACACTCTTTAAATCATGTCATTACATTTAAAGAGCCGCGCCGAAACACGTGCTTTTAACAGTTACTCCCTCCCCTCCTCCTGATAGCCAGAAGTGAAATCCAAGCCCATATAACCAAGACCAACACTCCAAATAACCTATCTATATAGATTTCGCGGTATTGTAACGCCATATAGTAACATTAAAATATCAAATAAAACGTTCTCATCGAGCGTATCTCTATAGATATCCTGGGCCATAGAAGACACTCACGGTGCGTATCGCCCGTGATACTCTGGGCACAGGAGAGCCAACACAAGCGTATCGCCTGTGATACGCTAGGAGCGAACGGGTTAATAGTAAGATTCAGAAATTTCAATTACCTAAGCAGAATATCTTTTGTTCCTCTGAATTAAAATTAAAATAAAGAATAAGTTTACCTTGAGATCGACTTTGACCTATTATTTTTTTAACTTTTTTAGAAAAACTTATATAATTAACATTGAACTTGCATGAGATATATCCCTATTTCTGGAATGCAAAATCTTTTCTTATATGACATCTAGAACATGAGCAATCGAAATAAACTGCAATACGTTGATGAAACTATAACAAATCTATCCTGGTTCTATGTTTTAAACATCAAAACCAGAATAGATTGGTTGTTAATCTCAACATAGTAAACATAATTAGGTTGCTAAAAAATTACGAAGCTTTCGATTAATCAAAGATCATCAAATTAGTTATAAATTATTTTCATATTAAGCTATTTCATTTATTAAATTCGGTCTTACCCTGTCTTTAGGGCATTTCCCAATGTGGCCATCCAAATGAATTTGTTTTCGATAGCCATATGACTCTTGGTCTTTCTCTTTTTCTCTTTCCATCTGGTTGCCATGTAAACGTAATTCTTGTATTATTTTATGGCATTCCATGTCCAGCGTCGTTTTTTAATTTGGGCGTAAATAGGTTTTCCAGATGTTTTTCTGCACAATTCAATAGTTGAAATTTTATTTAGTTGAGACATTTTAAGAATTTTTCTGTAGGAGATTCGACTCTTGTTACTTTAAATAAGAATCACAGGAATCCCAACAATTAATTACGATTATTCGATCAAATGTACTAATATTTATCAGTTTGTCGGTATCCTGTATCTTCCCTCTTTCTCCTTTGAATTCAATTTCACTTATATGTAACTATCTCATATTCAATTTAACACTTATCTTCATCTACTTGACCTAATCTCATTTCATTTGGGTTGGGAATAAATTGTAATTGTATGCAATTCAAATTACCAAAAAGCTCCGAGGTTAGTGAAAAGAAAATCACGAATACCCCAACTTCACAACATTAGCAAATAATTTCGAATTCCTTATTTTCCCTCAGGTTCTTCTCACGGGATGCCGATGCGTCGAACTGGATTGTTGGGACGGAGACGATGGTATGCCAGTCATTTACCACGGGCACACCCTCACCACCAAAATACCCTTCAAGGTGAGGACCACTAATAATCCCTTGTGAGAACAGGACGTCTTAATTTTCACATCTATTATTTTATTTATCGAGAGTAATTAATGTAACACTGATTAAACGATTTACTTCTCGGAAGTTATTCAAAGTCTCCTTAATGACTTAAAATATGATTCTCACAGTGTATTGATTATTATTTAGATTTGAGAAGGGTGATTGTGATGATTCGTTTCTGTATGTTTTTCAGAGTGTTGTGGATGCCATAAATCGCAGCGCTTTCGTTACATCCTCATATCCTGTCATTTTATCCATCGAGAATCACTGTTCACTCCAGCAGCAGGCCAAGATGGCCCAAATATTCACGGTAACTAGATTTGCTTATTTTTTGGGATGAACTTTACAAAAAGATTGAAAAGCAGTTTAATCCTACCATTTTAGAAGATTATTTGATGATAATTCTCCAAATGTGGTAACCCTCGTTTACAAAGCAACTCATTACGGGAGACTCATAAATGTATATTCGGCAACCCTTGCGCCAAGTGGTAGGGCTGAACCACATTTCAACCCGTTACAACTTTGAAATTACAGTTGTTTCGATTTTACAATCGTCTGTAATATATTTTTTTTTCTTTTCACTTACTAGTTTAAAGACTTAACTGTTCTTGATCATTTGTTGGTCCATCCACTGGCCAAATACTCCTTAATATTTGCTTTATTTACACGATAAATTACTTTGTAAACTTTTTTCTCTGAATTTTAAATAAATGTTGCCCGAAAAGCTGGCGGCCAAAGAACTGTTCCTAGTGCTTTTATGGAAGTCTTTCATGGAGACCAATCGTGTAACTCCAACCCCTTGTTTGGTTAGTTTGGCCTCTTTTGGGTAAAAAAAAATAGTCTCAGACCTATTTGTTCATTTATTCGAAATTAAAACGACAGGAAACTCTTAATAGAATGAAAAAAAAAAAAGCTGGTCAGCTTGAACAGTTTCTGATCATCGCGACTTTCTTTCTTTAGAGATAACTAATATGTACTTCCTAAAATGCGAACTTTTATCGAAGGTATCATAAATTATATTTCTTTTTAGAACACATTCGGTGAGCGCCTGGTCACTCGATTCTTGTTCGAATCGGACTACGGAGACGACCCCCAGCTTCCTTCCCCCAACCAACTACAATACAGAGTTCTCATCAAGAACAAGAAGATGCGGGTAGCTATCACGCCTGCGTTGCCTACCAAGACGCGGGTAAGATATAATATTTCACTTATTTCCCTTCATTACTAGATGTTGCATGTGGCGAGTAAGGGTAAATGCATGCGCATACTCAGTTATAAAGTTCTGTTTAGCTACTACTCAAAGCATGTGTTGTGTATCCTGAACAGTAACGAAAAGAGAATATCATTATTTTATTATGTATAACACCACGCACATGTCATAATTCATTTGTCCTTTGACTCATCAAACGTGTATTCAAGCTTGTAAGTGACTTTTGAAGATTTTCTTTTTGTCCTCTCGTTAAAAGAAATCACCTTGGTTCTCTTTCAGCAAGGGAAGTTGGGAGGTGGACGGACCAACAGCATCATTTCCACGGCCAGTACGGGGTCTTTCAACGATGAAGACGATGATGATTATGAGGAAGATGATGATGACGAGTATATTATAGATGGTAAGTAGTTTTGCCTCATGTATTTTTTTTTTTTTTTTTTTTGTTTATTAAAAAATTCGAAACCACATATAATCCATATTTTGCGACTCATACATGAGTATGATATATGAGTTTCGGTTTTACTGACGCATCTTCATTTTATGGAACTATTTGGATTTGGAATTAATTTCAAAGCATCTACAACAGAGGAACGTTCATTGTATGTCTTGCTATCGGTAAATGCTGAAACAAACTCTATGGTAAAGCATCGCCATTCAAAATATTGTCATGTTAACATCATATGTTTTTAGAGCTTTTAAAATGCCCGAGTTTTGTACCAACGACACGCAGTTTAGGGGGAGGATTGTCTTTTTTGTTTTCATCGTAAAAAAATTGGCCAGCTGAAAATATTTTGTTGTCTAACGCTGATAGTAAACATGCTGCATCAATTTCAACTTGTGGCTATTGGCTCCGACGATTTAAAAGTGGGGATTTTGACACTGAATACAAGGAGCGCCCCTAACCAACTAAAAAGGTTTGAAGACTAAGAATTAAAAGCATTGATGAAGAACCGTGTCGAACGCTTCAAAAATTATCAGATTACTTAAATGTCGATTTTTCAACAATCGGAAAACACGATAAAATATTACATCTCTTGGCCATATGTTGCTGAACAAATTAAAAAATATTTGTAAACATATCGATCGAACATTTTACCCCATCCGCCTTATTCGCCAGACATCGCACCTTCTGATTATTTATTCCGAGCTATAACTCATGCCCTTTCTGAGAAGCACTTCAATTCTTTTGAAGATATCAAGAAATGGGGGGAAATGAGGAATGTTATCTCAGGGTAATCCGCCTTTTGCCAGTAAGATAGAAAAAAAGGTCGAAGCCAGCAACGGGGAGAATACTTTGAAAAACTAGAAATTTTTTAACAAACACACACTTTTGATAAAATCTTTTGAAAGTAATTCAAACATCCAATATATTCTAAACTTAATTGTTAAGACAAAACCGCCTCGAATAGTGTAATGGTATTCCCTGGCCTTTCAGTGAAGCAAACAAGAGCAAATCGTTTTGAGTCGCTTCTTCAATGGGTATCTTAGACTTTGATTTAACTCCAATGGAACTAAGTCTTTTCCACTCTGCATCGAAAGTTACATTGTACAAGCCTTCCCTGGCTATATTTTCGATTGTTTGGGACTTTTCAAGCTTCATTTTCTCTTCAATCCATTTTTTTGAATTTTTTTCAAGTGTATAATACGAGGGGGTATCATAAAGTTTAATTATTACTGAGAAATAATAGAAGTACTTGAATAAATTCATTCTTCATGTTAATTCATATTAATATTCATAATTCTCTGTAAATTACAGCTATTGATGTTGATTTATTGGGTTTCAGGAAGCCGTAGATTGCAGTATCGTAAAGTTTTAATTATTACTTAAACATAACCGAGATAGAAACTTAATTTTTTATCCAACAAAAGGGATATTGCTTTAGTTAATTACAGAATGTTGGAGCTAACCGCTTTTCAAAATTATATCATATAAGTTTTTACGTATATGTTTGATGCCTGCTTTCGCCAGTAATGAAATTAATTTTTAAAAATGTATCATAATTTTCTCCTAAATGTTTCTTTGGATTGAAATAAAACATTTATAAAATTTAAATAATTTATTTACCAATCAATTGATGTATTACCTTAAATCTTACATAATCAAGAAATGACTGAAAATAAATAAAATTATTCAGAATTTTAAGACAGTTGTGATGTAATCATTTTTTGCCTCACAATTTTCGAACTATTTGTTTTTAATTTGACTTCTTTCGTGGAATAATTTGGTATCAAATGATTTTAATACAGAATCGCCACTTTATTTGCAAACAAAGGAGCTTTTGTAATAAATCACTTAATATAATAAATTAAGTTTAAACGAACACTATTTACAGGGTTGCAAAGAAGATTCCCTTTGAAGGGCGAAATTTGTTTCTTCGGAATGCATTTCATAGAATTGTTTTTTTATAATTTTTATTTATTATACTTAAAACTTCTTTACATAGTCACCCTCCTGAGTTTTACATTTCTCTCGTCGTTTTATGACCTTTCGAAAACCATCAATGTAGAACTCAACAGATATTGAACTCTATTTTCCTTATACTGAGGGTTATTTTAATCTAAGGCTTTCTGAAATCAAACAAATCAAAATGAATAGATGCTATTTACAACAATACGAAAATAAGAATCAATTTGTATGTAAAATAATATTTATTTAGATATAACGATTATTTCTTTGAAATAATTAATTGTTCATACTCTACCTTATCATGAATTTAGACGGATTGATAGTTTATTAACGTCGCACAAAGAAGCATTCCGAAGGCTATTGGAGGCGGACCTCGTAATTATGAACATCAGTCCAATGACGAGGACGACACCTAGCTGGAACCTCCCTCTCCAAATATCCACACCAAGCAAACGGGAAGACTTTGAACTTCGATTGATTTAATGTGCATCAGTCCTATTACAGGTGGGTCTGTAATTGCATCAGGGTTTGAACCCACGACTCGACTGAAGCAACGCCGGCAAAGAATTCGAGGTCATGACCACTGGGCTTTTGCGACCACTTGAATCTCTGGAAGTGCGTTGTGAAAACAAACTCAACGAAGGGTTGAACTCTCGCTAATGTGTACATACCTTAGCATATTATTTATTCCGTATTTTTCTTGCAGAGAACTTTCCAGAGGTGGAGCAGGAGGATCGCCAGAGTTCGGGTACCGTGAGCAAGAGTGTGTCCCTCACTGTTCGCACCGAGTCCCTGTCCAGCCAGGAAGAATCGTATCGCGACAAGGCAGCTTACGCACAAAGCAAACTCCCGACAGCCCCTTCGGAAGCGGAGGACGAAAAAGCCAAAAAGTCCAGCAGTCAGATAGCACCGGAGCTCTCGGATTTGGTGGTCTATTGTCAAGCCATCAAGTTTCGAGGTGAGATTTGTGACAAACATATTTCCTTGATAGCTCCATCTGTGTTTCCTAATTATCATTATTATATGCTTGTATCTGTATTTGCAGAAATAGGATGAAGACATTTTTTCTTCTTCTTTTTTTTACAATTTTGACAAAATTAACTGTTGTTATTTTTTTTTTTATTCGTCCTATTAAATATTAAGTTCAACGCGTTATTCTAACTCAAATCTGCATTTTTCTGATCCTTACTTGTTAACACATCCCATTTTCTCCTCAAAAAAAACGGCGGGCCACCGCCTTCTTTGTCTTGACTATCGGAATGTAGTATATGATAGCTCATGATACTAAGATTAGTGGCTTTTTTTAATTTCGTATCTCGAAAAACTATAATTTGAGTCCTGGGTTTCAGCTAGAATTAAAATAGCATCAAATTAAATCTTTGTAGCAATTCAGTCTCTAAAGATCGGCATTAATGTGGCGACCGTCGATTATACTTATCGAAAAGGACCGCGTAAGTTCTCAACTCACTCAATTATTCTGCGCTACGGGTAAAGCAGTTTATTTTATTTTAGAAGAATGACTCATGGCAAAAGGATTAATAGTACAACTTCTGACTATTAAAAGATTCTGAGCACCCTCGAAGACTGATTTGATTTGGCTTCTTACCTCCCATCCCACCCTACGCCTTACCTTATTTAGGTAAGTACCTAATCATCACCTACCCAAGAGAATTGTTTCTTTCTCATCAAGTTTACTGCCTATGAATAAACTTGTTTGACACACCTCCGGGATGACTTAGCGATCTTCTATTTTCGACAGTTTTTCTGGTCAACCAATTTTTGCCTTTTTCCTCCATTTTTTTCTAACATCTAGACCGCAGGTACATATGTTTGGCGCAGCATAGCCAGATTTGACTCTTGTGCTAAAAACCTCAACTTCCACTTACTCACTTGGCTCCTTCATTTGCAGACCTTAGCTTGACATAATGAAATGTCCCTCACGCCTAGGCTTCCTTAGGGGCTTGTTTGCGAATCATGATCCCATGTCGTGGCACTCTAGTCGTCTTTTTTTCTTTCCCGTGGGGTTTATTGCCTTTGATAAACATGGGTAATACCTTAGCGATTCTTCTCAATTTTTGATCCACTTTTTGCGTCAACATTTTTTTCCATTTTTCAAACGTCTCGATCACAGTTACACTTTGTTTTCACGCAGTATATTCATAGAGTTTAACTTCTCTTGTGCCTTTAAACTCTACCATCAGTCACTCATACTTATTCACACTTTGACTGACCCTACTTGGAGGAACATATATCACCTACTGACTTACTGGAATATACATCACCTGTTCTTCTCAGGAACATCCCTCTTGCCGCAATGAGACGATCTTCAGAACATGAGGGGCCATATAAAAATCCCAGCCCAACAATACATTACAATAATTGAAGACAAAACTTAATTATATTTTGATAGGAGCGCATCAGTTCTCGCCCAAACGGAAATAGAATCTCTAAAAACCTATAAATGGAATTACTTAGTATAGGTAATTACCTGTATGCCTGATGCAAGCCATTTTTGTTTCCAAATCTTCTTTTGTTGTAGAAAATACACTTAGTATACTCCACCACTAAGAGGATTCGAGAGAAAATCGACTCGATTCATTCCATAAGTAGAATCCCTAAAAACACTTTATTTTTATTCAAAAACGGACGAAATCAAGCTCCAATAATAGAATAAGAGCACACTTTCTTATCAAATAGAACTTTAAAAGAAAATTCCTAACATAAAACCATTCAAATCAAATCATAACATCATCTGTTGATTTTTTTCAGAAAGTATTTTCGATTCTTTTTTTCAGACTCAGTATTTTCAAGGTATTTTACAAATATCTTGAAAATACTGGGTGTCTTTCGAAAAAATTCAACTGCTACCAAAAGTTTATTGAGAACTCCTTTTATAATCCATCTTTCCTGTCCTACCAGGAATTCGACGTTTTTACACAGGCATACAAGCCTTACAGATGTTATTTTATTTTTTTATAATTAAATGAAGTAATGAAGGCTATCAATCCAAAACAGTAATTTTTTTTATTATTTTAGTTACTCCGTGAGTTTTGACACTTCATTTGCATATACTGAATTACATTTTATTTATTAATACATAACTTTCGCTGCTTAAATGCACTATTTTTACTGATTTTCCAGTAATCTGGAGCTTTTAGTAATCTGACGGTGCTCTAATTCGGTATCTGCCGGATTACCGAGAGAGTACTGTAATATTTAAAAAGTGCCAAAATATGTAATGTATGAACGTAAAGAAAAAACACCTATCTAGTTTCATGTCCTAAAATTCATTTCGAGCATTTTAGATTATGAAACATTTTAGTTCAAAAATAGTGTCAAAAAATTTTATAAGTGAAACGTAAAAATATCGGCTGCTAAAGAGTTTTCTGCGCCCTTACTTTATTACAATGCCTTATGGTAAAAACCTTTTAGCATTTTAATTATGGAAAAAATAATAGTAATAACGAGTGGGTTTATGTCTGTGTGTCACTACTTTTGCTTTGCTTATACTCGAACAGAGTCAAACAACGCCTTCCTGACCTTTGAAAAATGTCACCAAGGGCGTCAGGACAGGATGGAACGTGCTTGGCACAAATTTACATTTTATCTTGACTCTCTGTTGTAACTTGATAAGTCATGGGCATCATTTATAATAAACACTGAATCCAATTTGCGGCGGAGGCATCATGTTTAATGCATAAGAGAGAAATAATTTTAAAAATTAAATCTTTAGTGGAGAACCGTATTTCCTTCTGGGAGGAAGAATACAAAACCACAAGGAAAAGTTAGAAAGAAAAGTAGCATTAAGCGTAAAGTTAATGTAACCAAACCTAAAGTAATATTTTAATCCCTAAAATACCTTCTTCTATGGGGTATCGTAAAGTTTTAATTATTGCTAAGAAATTACCGAGATAGTTCAACAAAATTTACTCTGCGTATTAATTGACCTTATGCACATAATATTGTAAATTACAACTAAATATTGGTTTATTTGATTTTTCAAGGAACCGTAGTTGAAAAGTAACCCGCAGTAATGTAAAATTTATAAAATTTAGTTTATTTTAGTTTTTATTAACGTCGCACTAGAAGCAACACTTGGGCTATTGGCGACGGATCTCGTAATTTTAAACCTCGATCAAGTGACGAGAAAAGTTTATAAAATATAATCGAGATGGAAACTTAATTTTTATATATTATTCTTAAGACTTATACTTGCATAGTCACCATCCAGAGTAAAAACATTATCTCCAGCGTTCTTTTGACTGCGGTAGCCTAGTGGTTAAAGTCGCGAATTCTGTGTTGTTTCCGTCGAGTCTTGGATTCGCTTCCCGATGCCGTTAAAGACTCGCCATGTAGCAGGGCTAGTCCGCATTAAATCTGTTGAAATTCCTGGTCCTCCCGTTGACATGGTGGAAGGAGTTTGGGGAGAAAAGAGCCAGCTGAGGTGTCTTCCTCACCAAGATTCAAAAATACGAGGTTCGTCGCCAGTAGCTTTCGGGTTGCTTTTGACTGTAATGTTAATAAACACTCGCTGACCCACCGTTTCTTGATCTTTTGAAGGCCGGCATTGTAGAACTCAACAAATTTTGAATTCTTATCTTCTCCTTACTGTGAGTTTTTTCCAATCTATTGTCGCTTCAAATCAAACAAATCAACATCATTAGTTGTAATTTACAACGTTATGAATAAAATGATCAATTAATATGCAGAATATATTTTATCCAGACATCTCGGTTACTTCTTAATAATAATTAAAACTGTACGATATGTGTATTCTACTTATATTCCTACGTATTGTACTCTTTCATTGCTCATATCAACAATTCATCATGACAATCTTCGTTCGGTAATTTTTTTTCATTACCATTTCTTGATGTTTTCGCTTGTTTACCTTTTTGAATTTGTAAACCCAATGTAAATTCATTTAAATTGTTGAATTTATATTGAACTGACATATATATATACTGAAATTCTGTAACTAAATTACTAAAAATTGCCTAATCAATGTTTTTAAAAATCGAAGGAAATTGAAATTGCATAAAAAACATCTTTTATCTCTCTTTCGAATTCATTTCATAGAAATTCAATAAATTTAATAATCTGATTCGTCTACTTTCTATCCCAAAGACCCTTCATTTATATTCTGAATTCAAAACATTCTTATATTTCCCAATAGTTTGTTCGTCGTACTTTTATCATGGATTTGGATGAAAGTTTTTCAAAGACCGAAAGAAAAAAAGAACGTAAAATAAAAACATTACGTAAGTAAAATGCGCGGGAAAAAGTCATTCACTGAAGTTTGCAGCTGGCAACTGTTCAGAATTTGTTTTCTTGATTCGAGTTTGATGGACAGTTCCTGGAAACGAGACAAACGTCTACGAAATGGAAAAAAGATGCTGTTAACGACATATTTCTCTCAATTTTGTAAAACTTGTGAAATTTCTCCATTTTTTTTTATTGCTAGTAACTTATATAAAATTTATTTTAAAAATGAGGGAGAAAAAATTAGATTTATTTTTGTTCAAAAGAATAGTCTAAATTCCTACATGAAAAGTTCATAAATTGTTGTACAAAATTTATATTGGGATGTATTATCATCGTTGCGATTAAGAGCCATAGTGACGTAATAATAATCATTCCAAGTTATTTGACCACTTTATTCAATCTTGAATAAATCGATATTGTTAAGCAATTAATCAATCGCATCATCAACCAAATAGCATCATGAAGAATTCTGCTTACCTTGAAGACTCTAACAGTAGACTTCTAATAAGAGGATCCGATTCAAGTAGACTTATAATGAACGGATCTAAGTCTGGTATACACGCTCAACCTCATATTTGCTCTAACCAACATAGTATTCCTATGAATCGTTCTAAATTTTCATCTTCTTTATCCTTGTAAAGTTAAATTCATTTTCATATTTTTCGGTTCTTTCACCAGGCAAGGGGCTCATTTCAAACACTGTAGTAGTAACGTAGCCTTAGAGGTATATTGAAGGGAAATGTGCATGATAAACAGTCATAGTATGATAGATGTATACTCGGGAAGTGAGATACTGGTTTAGGTATCTAATCTCATTATGTAATTGTACTGAATTGCATTCATCTTCACTTTAATAAAAAATATCAAATCAGAACTCCTAGATTAACTACTCTTTGCTGTTGCAGAGTTATAATATGCTATATCAGGGTTTCTCAAATGGTGGGTCGCGACCTGGTATCAAAAAAAATTGCCTGGTCGTCTCACCTTTGCTTCTTGATATCATAACGATATTTGCGATTTTCTTGATTTGTTGAATAATTGAAACCTTACCTTACTATATAACAATGTTATTATTTTTAAAATATAAGAGAAAGTTAGAACTGCTACGAAAAAACTCAGTTTGTGGCCACACGTCGTTCGGAAGCTGGTAATTACAAAGCTTTTTAGAAGGCTTACAGAATTGAGTTCCTTGCCGGATGTGATTTCAGCTGCTCGCCTTGAGACTTATCTAAAATAATGCTCTCTTTCAGTCAATAGCGATAAATGATGGACGAGGAATCCATTTACATTTAGCATAGAATCCGAGACGGATGGGAAAGATTCGGATGTTGAATTTATATTTGAAATACAATGTGACACATCACTCAAAGACATATACGAGAGAATATCACTGAGGATTTTTTTGGCTGCCACATGCCGCCAAGAGTACCTAATTTTAACAGAAAAAGCTTTAAAATTTAGGATGTTTTTTGCTACGACATATAAATGCGAAACCTGATTTTCAACAACTGGTTTTCCTAAAATATAAATATAGGTACTGGTTGGAAATCGAATCGATTGTAAAAATTAAGTTATCAATTCTTACTCCAAAGGTGAAATTTAAGTTAGTTAGAAGCAGCTTCACACTTCTCATTAATAATGCGATTCTATTAATTTATTTTCTTTTTCCAATAATTTTGTAAGAATTTAATACAGAACATTATTAAAGTGCATTAAAATTTTAATGGCAGTTAAATGTATATTACTTTACTTACAGATCTCAAAATAGGCACACAAAAAATTATTGAGTGCCTAAAAATAATCTAGCCACAAGAAAAAAAATTGGGGGAAACACTGTGCTATATCAAAATTGCATTTATTCATTTTAATATTCACCATGAAAAATATTAAATATCCTCACTTTATTCAAAACGTTAAAATACATTCCACTGAAGGGAGGGGGGCTACACTCATGACCCGCAAGCCTAAAAAAAATCAATTTTCTGAAAAAAATATAAAATTTCCTGAATACTTTAAAACGTGAAAATATTCTAATTATTTCCCGCGATATGATTTAAAATATACATGGTTACTTCTAATAAATTATACTGTACAGAAAGTTTTGAAGCTCAATTTCTCAAAATTTGATTTTTCATCATTTCTGCAAAGTGCTTTAAAAATTATTTAAGATAATCTTACGAAAATTGTACAGGTATATTATTATACTATTATCATTTTACATGATTTGAATTAAAATTGTTCCGTTTCGTACATATTTTGATATCTTTTCAGAGCTTCGTACATAAAAAATTATGAAAAATTGTAATGCCAATTTTCAATAAATCTTTAAAAAGTGAAAAGTGCTTTAAATGTTAAATATTTTTTCATCTAATGCAGTTTATTAATTATATTTCCAAGTGTTATCTCCAATGTTAATGCCTGCCTGTAGAGAGCGTCTTGTAAGAGGCGAGTGTAAGATGTCACTTACACATCCCCCGTCAATGTCAAAGTGTAAGCGAGCGAGTTGATACTCGAGAGTAAGGATTGCGATGTTATTTGATGCGCAAAAAACAAACTGCGCTAATCACCTAGGTAACACGAAAGGATATTTAGATTAAAAGTAAGCGAGCGAGTTGATACTGGAGAGTAAGGATCTCAAGGTAACGCGATAAGGATAGTAAAGAACAAAACTGTTGCTTTTATACAAGTCTGTTCTTTGTCTGATGATTGACGACAAAAGTTTTGAGTAAAAGTAATGTGAATTAAGTTAGAACAACAATCAGTGAAAATAACAATCAGAAGTGAAAATCAAAAAAATTTGTTATGAAAAATGTAAAAAAAAAATTTCTGGCACAAGCGTATATTTACAATATGAAACAAAAAATTTATATTCTGAAGCAGAAAACGTTTTTTAGATTTGTGCTAGAAAATCAACATACCATTAAATAATGTGAAAACAAAGCGTTATAATTAAGCTATATTTTAAAAGTTATTAAAAAAATTTATGAATATTTAAAATTACTTTATCTAAGTACATTTTAAGTTACGCGTGCAAAAAAGTTATATTGTTTTACTGAATTTTAAAAAGATAAGAGAACTCAAAGAAATTGAGGGTAAAATGCTCGATAGATTGCGATTAACAGTCATATTACTCCTGAAAAACTTGTAAGAGACATCAATTGTGGTGTTCTTTTGCTTTGATTCAAAAATTTTCAAATGACATCGTTTTTTCATTAATTCACCATCATTTGTTACCGCAAAGATTATCGTTTATCCCTCCTCTCAAATAAACCGGCCTCTTTGTGCCAAAGCTCCAACCTGCCAAAATAGTCTCGTAAAATTATTTTCAAGCAATCATTTCCACATAAATTATCCATTTTTTACCTCTACAGAAATAATAATTAGTTAAGTTTTCTATTCATCTAATACTATTCCAACTGCCCAAATTTAATAATTTTTGGGCCTGTTCGAATACTTAAAATTCCTAATAGTTTGGTTTTTTTTTTTTTTTTTTTTTTTTATTTTTATTTGAAGAAAACTTATCACGCAGGCAAACTCAATTAACGGGAGTTCCTTTTCTAACACTTGAGAGAACGGTCACTTAAAACATCCTATCCAAAAATATGCATGAATGTATATGCAATCGTA
>BMAW01020911.1:223541-243166 GCA_019974015.1 Nephila pilipes | reverse complement strand
TTACGTATTGCCTGAGACTAACCCAGATGGCGCTCGTAGTAAAACCAGTAAATCCGGTGGTCTTTTCTAGAGTACTAACCTTGCTTGAAACGCCAAAATCCTTAAGTCAGATCTGACCCAGAAACAGCTGAGTTATCGAGGTTGGAGTAAAGTCGTTTTGTAGTTTTATTAAAAATGGAAAACTGAGTTTCTCTGTGTTCTGATAAAACATTGTTTTTAATGGGTAAAAAACACCGTGCAATAAACACAATGATTTGGTGACAACTGGACTCTTGTCCATCAAAAAAGCAACGATTTGTCGGTGGCTCTGTTGAGTTGGAATGTAATGTACGCATACAAATGACGCGGAACGCTCAGACCTGTAGCCGTTACACCGAAAATGAGTGAAGTGACAAAAATTATAATGAAAATCGCAGCATGAAGTTCGTGAGGATCGCTTGAGACACGATGGATCATATGGAAACAGACACTGAAAATACCTTTTTTTAGCGAAGGAAAAAGGCCTGAAGTGAAGTGAAAAATATTCCATGGCGCTTCTTGATGGAACAAAAAACAGCAACGAGTCGACGATCCAGTGCCGCCGACGTTATTTATTCGCAACAAAAAAAGATTATGGAAGAAAGAGAAAAAATCTGAAAAAAAAAAAAAAAAATTGAAAGATTCTGAAAAGCGTTGAACGATTGTCTTGCAAAAGGTGATTAACAAAAGGTGTTGGTGTTTATGAATAAGTACTGCAAAAAAATCGTTTCAATGTTAGTCCTGGGATATTGATGATGTAGTCTCAGCTGGGTGGCTATAATCTGAACCTGATCCTCGTTAGCCATCTCCCAAGCGAACTTGGTAACTAATTCTTCACGACCAAAGGCAAGGCTTAGTGGACTACAACAGCTTTCAAGCCGAATATCTGGAATCAAGCCTAGGACGACAGACTGCAGTCGAAGTTCAATCACTAATGCCACCGTTCACTCACAATGGTAAGAGTTACATCATAAACGATTGCGATGATGTTATGTCACAATCTTTCATTCAATTGAACAATTTTCTGTCTGAAAATGTTCCAAGTTTCAACTGACTTTGACATCAAGTGAAGACAGATTTAAATTAAATGACATACATATGATTTCTGTGTGAGAACAAAAAATTTTATTTTGTACTTGTCAAAAACTACTGCGCTTAATTGACAAGTAATTTTCGATCCTTAAATTGTTAAATTAATTTGGGGAGATGCATTAACTTTCTGCATTTAATCAATGTTCATATTAATGAAAAATAAAAAAAAAAACTTTAAATTAAGCTATTTTAATGTATTTCTTATCGAGTATCATTTTATTGGAAGTGAACTCAATTCCATTCCATAGGTGTAAATGTTTATGCGGGGAGGCACTGTTCCTTCTTGGTAAACAAACTGTAAACGATTGATTTGTATGAAACCATTTATTATGATCTTGTTTATGGCTTTTTTTTATCTTGTAGATGCTAAGACAGAAAGGGCTTCCTGAACGGTCGCTGGCGCCCTTGCTTCCAGGTGTCATCGTGAACGAGAATACGCAAAAACTCTGCAAAGACATCCTCTAACTCTGACATATCCTTTTACAGCATTTAATGGAAAAATATTTCATCTATTATAATGTAATATTATTCTATTCTAGATATTTTCTAATATATCTATCTATAATCCGAGAAATATCGGATCAGAGCATCGCCCGTTTATTGGAAAATCACTAATAATAACGCATTTAAGCAACAAAAGCTTTCTAATATTGTGTAAAATTTATTACTGTTCAATCAAATACAATGTCAAACACTCGAAAAAATTAAGACTACAACAAATTAACAGTTTTATATTGATATCATGTATTATTCCATTAAAGAACGCATCCAATAACGCCTTTAAGACTTGTCTGCTTGTGTATAAATTTCGCATTACTGGCAGAACAGGAAAGGTGAAGTACTAGTACTGTAAAATTTGTTAGAAACTGTCATTATTTAAGACGTCACTGTAGATACACAAAAATGGACTGCATCTATTATATATATATATATATATATATATATATATATATATATATATTATTTATTTTATACAGAAACATGTGCTCTTAAAAGATAGTGATCCCAGTAGCCTAGTGGTCATGGTCACCGACTCGCGGCCGGAGCTTTTTCATCGATTCGAGCCCTGATACTAGGAAAGGACCCATCGTGTATCTTGGGCTGATGCACGTTTTATCTGTCGAGGCTCGAAATCCTTCCATTGGCGTGGTGGGGAAGTTAGGTTCCAGCTCAAGTGTAGCCCTCATCACATGACCGAGGCTCAAAATTATAAGGTCCATCGCCAAGAACCCTATTGTTGCTTCTAAGTGCGACATTAACAAACAATTACAATCAATTACATTAAAAGATAATGGTGAAAGCACTTATCTTCTTAAAAGTCAACCACAAAAGCAAGAAAAAATATTCAATATTATAGAACTGATTTCTTTAAACTGGGATTTATTTCATGCATTGACATTATAGAAATAACAAAAAAAAGATAAAAAAAATTTCTTCTTCAAATATCATAAACATTGAAATAAGAAAACTGAGATTAACGTCTTTTTTTAATTAGAATGATATTCTAAACAAGAATATGAATAAGTTGTTTCCTACTAGAATCTTAAAAAATCAAACTTGTTTAACATATATAGATTACAAACCCAACTGTATATTATATCACAACATAATACTTTTAAGTATTACATAGTTATATTCTGTTATTACAACTGTTGCCAGTTTAAGAATTAAAACTAACTTATTAATTAGAATATTAATTTTTCAAATTTAAAGTACAATAATTAAACTTAAAATGAATAATAGGATAGTAAAAAGCATGAGAATGAAGATTACGAAAATGCAAGTAAATATGAAGAAAACATTAAATATTATCAAAAAGAAATATTTTAAGAATTCAAATGTCATATCATCTGGCGATGCCATCTAAAGAAAAATTAGGCGGTAATAATAGTTTTTTCATTTAACTCTCAAAAAGCCACTAATTTTGACGAGTACGTTTACAGCGGATTGTATTTTTTTCATACCTTTTATAATAAAAGGTTGTGATTGTCTCTGAAACAGAGTTATGACAATTAATTAATGACTGCACTATTTTAAAATTCCATTCCACAAATAATTTTTTTTAAAAAAAAATTTACCTAAAAAACCATTTAATTTTCATTAGATTGAATTCCAATAAATGAAATTAAGAAAAATATTTTTGAAGTCTTTACTAGAATATCCTGATGTACATAGAGAAAAATTCTTTAATTATTTTTTACTGGGGAATTTCAGAGGTAAATTTTTTACGTTGAATTCAAGATTTTTTATATTTATACTAAAAAAAGTTTGTTTCTTGTACATTTTGCCTATTTCCCTTAACCGGTATACTCATTGCGAATCTCAGTTGATGAGGACTTACCCAGCTGGCATGCGCATCGACTCATCTAACTTTAACCCTGTGATATTTTGGTCCTTTGGGATTCAGATGGTGGCCCTCAACTACCAAACGGAAGGTACGTATGCATCCTTTCTTCGATAAGACACATTTCAGTCGAGTCATGCATATTAGTTCCAATTCCATTTTTAAAAAAAACCAGTCGTGTAGCTGGGGTTGATGCACATTAAATCAGTGGAGGCTCAAAATTCTCAAGTTGGCGTCGTGTGGATGTTTGGAAAGTAGAGTACCATCTCTGGTGCCATCTTTCGTCATTTGCCGCCTGAGAATCAAAATTACAAAGTCCGTCAACAACAACCTTATGTTTTGTTTTTTTTTCTAAATGCGACGTTAATAAACAATCAATTTATCTAAGACATTAGTAGGTCAAAGAAAATCGCATATCACCCTGCATTCATACTAGTAATAGAGTGTGTGCTTTTCGAGTAAAATAACTCTTTGGCAAAGTAATGAGACATTTAAAAAGTTACTTCGAGTTGAAAAAAAGTGAAATATATGTTTGTAATGTCAAGAATAGGAATACCCGTCAAAAAAGGGACATATTTAGTTATTTGCTAAATTTTCATCTCAGCTGGATAAAGGTGATATCGTTGTTAATGGTTCAAAGAGAATTAAATTATGTTTCAAACTAATTCATTAATTAACGTTGTTTATTTGTAATATATTTTCACTTATCTCTGAGGCTACTTTATTACGACTCTAGTAGAGTTGCACAAAAACCGAATCACGGACACCATTTCATTTCATTTACTGACAGAGTATATATATATATATATATATATATATATATATATATATATTGAAACATCCGAAACACTAATGGGCATGTTTCGAAAAATAACTTACTTTCAATATAACTCTTTAAAATTTGGCAATGTATTTATTGTTGCCACAAATTTGAATGAAAGTAAAAAAAAGAATGCACTAGTAATTATGCTTTGATGCTTCAATTTTAAATTTAAGTATATTCCATTTCTCTGAGTTGATTGCAATTCTGATTGATATCGCAGTTAGTTTTAGAACATCTCTCTGTATAAAGAATCTTATTTCTTCATAAAAAAAACCGAGAATGATTTATTGTTTTAAACTACTATGAATTTTAAAATATGTTTCTTTCTTTTTGTATCAAAAATTGTTTTTCGTTATTGTGCATAAATAAAAAAAAAATGCGAAATAAATTACAGTGACAGTCAAACAGAAAAGATTAAGTACATCTACAATTCATCATTTTTATCTTTACATTAATGAGATGTAAAAAAGAATTTAAATGTTCCCATGTAAACATCTTAAAACATAAATAGTGGCAATCACACTTAAATAATCAATAAAAAAATGTTTTATGGAGATTACTTATTACTTTACATATTTTATCTTCAAAAATATCAATGGAACATTATCATAAAGATCATAAAATTCTCATTATATGTTATCATTCTGAATTATCTTTTATCATTTTCTTCGTGTCGTTTTCAACCTCATTAGAACATTTGGCTTAGCGCCATTTTTTGACTCTTGCGAATAAGCTATGATTATGTCTTATGTAGAATTCGAAAGTCTTTTGCAAGTAACATTTTCTTTTTATAAATTCCATAGCTTAGCTCTTAATTTATAATATATAACTATAGTAAAATTTTCGTAATAAATGTCCTTTTCTATTTAAGACTTCCTAGGGATTTATAAATTTAGTACAAACGAAAAATTTTAAAGAAAAGAAATAGCTGCTTATTTGTTTGAAAAATTTTAAAAATTTAGTTTTGAAAAAGTACGATATATGCCAATATATACACTAACAATGTAAAAATAATTAAATTGTATATCCTATAATAGCCTACAAACTCGGGCCGCGGTAGCCTAGTGGTCAAGGTCGTGGACTAGCGGCCGGAGGTTTTCGTTCAGTCGCGGGTTCGATCCTTGGCCGCCAAAGACCCGCCGTGTAGCCGGAGCTGATGCACGTTAAATCTGTTCGGGGCCCAAAGTCCTCCTGTTGGCGTGGTGTGGATGTTAGGAGAGGGGGTGCCAGCTCAGGTGTCGTCCTCGTCACTTGACCGTGGTTCAAAATTACGAGGTCCGTCGCCAATTGCCCTCGTGTTGCTTCTAGTGTGACGTTAATAAAAACTAAACTAAACTAAAACTAGCCTACAAACTCGGATATAGGAAATTTAATAATTTATATGAAAACGGCAATACTAAACAAAAATAGCTCCGTATTTTTTTTATACTTTACTACCTTGCATTTAGCTGAAAAACAATTTTATTTTTAACGGAAGCATATTACGTAAATATTATTTTCAGAACTTAAATTCGCATGCAATTATTTTTCATAAAAATGAGTTACCGAAAGACATTCGAAATAGTATAGAAACAAATTTAACCTGTATCAGTAAGAGTTTTATATACGTTAAATTTTTTGAGACTCCTAGTCTTCCCTTTGGCATGGTATTGAAGTTAGGAGAGGCGTTTCCAGCTCATGTATCATCCTCGTCATTTGACCTAGATCAAAATTACGAAGTCCGTCACCAATAACCCTCGCATTGCTCCTAAGCGCGGCGCTAATAAACAATCAATGAACTGATGAATGTGCTTCAAAAAAGACGAAAACAGTCTGAAAAATTCTGGCGAGGATTTTTTAGGATGCATATGGCGTCATACTCGTGGACATTTTAAAAAAGAGGAAACCGATAAATGGACAATATTACAATGAATTAATTATCCATTTCCCTTTCCTAGGACTGGTACTTTTAGAATCCCCCTAGTAGTTTTTCAAACTTATTATTACGCATTTTGCCGTAGTATCGTAACTTTCCAGTCGGAGATAACTGCAATTTTTTAACTCGCTTTTTTTTAACATTTTGTTTGAATTTTTATCATTTTACCTCTTATACTCTCTAGTAGCCGCAGTAGCCTAGAGATCAAGGTCGCAAATTAGCAGCCGGCGTTGTTTTCGTCGAATTGGGGGTTCGAACTCTGTTGCAACTAAAGACCAGCCGTGTAACGGGGCTCATGCACGTTAAATCTGGTCGAGGTCCCAAATCCTCCTGGTGGCGTATAGTTGAAGTTTGGAGAGGTAGGTGCCAGATCAGGTGTCATCCTCGTCACTTGACCGCGAATCAAAATAACGAGGTCTGTAGCCAACAGCTCTCGTGTTCCTTCTCAGTGCGACGGTAATAATCAATCACACACACAATCGTACACTCTGTATCTCTCAATCTGAGTTTAAAGTTATCATTTGTTACTTTCAGTTATCGTATTCGCTGAAATGTCAATAAACAAATTGTGTATTAAATTTGAACTTTATTTTAATACGCTCTGAAATTTTCATACATTCGCGAGAAAATCAAATTATCATACCTCCAGACAAAATTATGAGGTATTATATTAATTTTTTTGACCCGTCATAATGAAATTATCCTTCTTAGACCTTTTAAATTCTTCTACAAGATTAAATGTTTGTTTCTTGGAAATTCTTTATGAAACTGTTTATGTTAAATATCTGTTGGTAGAATTATCCTGTTCATACAAAAATACGCAAAAGTAATTTTCATTTTATCAGAGGAACGTGTCAACTTCTATGTTTGCTGTTTTTTTTTTCCGACAAGTGTTCTTACTGAGGTATACTTTGCGAGTCAAAATGTATTTCCCGAAGGCAAAATATTACAAACGAAGAAACAGTAGGGAATGGCACATAACTTGAAAGTATGAAGAACGCGTTCTTCCTGAACTGTCGTTCTCAGCTCTTATTCATTAGCAGAAGGTAATTCATGCTGGTGTTATTCAGGTACAGAACAGCTTGACGATTTAAATGTCCTATGGATTTTTTTTTTTTTTTTTTTAAAAAAAAAACTTTCAACTTTTGATCACAATTTTTTTTAAAAAAAATAATGCCATAAAAATATTGGCTCTGTTGTAAAAGACATTTCTTTTCTAATATGTATAATTTTTGGACATAAGCAGGCGAATTATACATTTGTCACGGGACGCTTTAGATATCGGGGAATACCCTGGAAGACATAAGCGTCTGCGTAAACAGTGCGATTACTCATGTCAGTGCAACCTAGTGGTCTGAGGTAAGTATATCTAAGTGTAAATCAATGAGGGGATCACGAGTGTGTATGTTTATCCTTCATTATCAGGAGGATATAAATTATTCTGGCATCTACCTAATCAGTTCAGCTGTTGTAATAAGAGTTTCTTATGTAAGATGAATTGAATTCGAAATTATAAAAATGTGAAACATTTTTTGAGAAAATTGCTGCTAGTTTTTTTTTTTTTTTTAATCCATTTTTGTCCCGCCAGACCTAATTTAAAATTAGGCAGTTGGCTTAAAGCATTGTTCAAAAATACTATCAGTCAAAATCGATGGAAAAGTTAACCTTTTTCCGTATTTGTTAAGAAATCCAAAATTTTACATTAAAAAATTTACAAAATGAGGTGATTAGTTCCCAGTACTTTAATTACGTGGTAAAAGAGTGTGAAAAGGAATGATACATATCTCATTATATCACAACATTACCGCATTGTACAAAAACAGTCTCCAATTGCAAATTGTGTTGTATACGTGGTGGGCCTATTAAATAAAGAGACTGATACTGTAAAACATTCGATTTCATACATATTTATTTATTATCACCTTGAATATACACCTTTCCTCTATCCCTACAACGCTCCATGCAAATCTTCTATTCAGTGCTGGAAGTCTTCTCCTGTCAGCTTCTTTAGGACGCGGGCCGCTTTCTCTTTCTCAGCTGAAACGAAATCAAATCTTGTTCCTTTTAATGCAGATTTCACCTCAGGAAGTCGCTTCGAGCGGCGAATAAGGCGGATGGTCTGAAGCTGGAGTGCTTCACTTGGCTGGAAACCTCTTGACACACAATGCGGAAAGACTTGTCCTTCCACATTTCAGATCGTTTTTTCCTTTTTCTATCACGGAGTTCAGCAAGAACGTGAAAGTAGTAATGTTGATTAATAGTGTCACCTTCAGGAACTTAGTGAAAGTACACAATCTCATGAATATCGGGGGAAAAAAAACAATCATTACTTTGAATTTTCATATGCTCATTCAAGCTTTTTTGGCTCTCGGTGAAAATGGGCTCTTCCAATGCATTGATTTGCGGTTTGTTTCAGGATCATAACTAGAAAACAACGACTTGTCACACGTTATTATCCCTCCCAATAAGTTTGAGTCATTTTCAATTGCATTCAACGTGACAGTACAAGCATTTTTGCGAGCTTCTCGTTGTTTAAACGTGAGAATTTTAGACACCATTTTTGGCACGCACTTTTTGCATGTTAAAATTGTTATGTAAAGTTTGCCGTACGAACTTTTTGTCAATTCTTACACTCTCAGTAACCGCACGAATACTTAACCAACTGTCATATTAAACCAGATCACCGATTTTTTCGATATTGCATCCGTTTTTGACGTGGAAGGATGCCTGTGGGTTAATCATCTTCAACGTCTTCTGGGCCATCTTGAAAATGCTTAAACCTCTCAAAAACTTGTAAACATGATAAACATTCATTGTCACACACTTCTTTCAATAAATTATAAGTTTCTGTAACGTCTTTTCCTAGTTTCATGTGAAATTTCACAATTCTTTGCTCTCCTGTTACATTTATCATTTTACCGGTGAAACAAAAAAATTAACTTCAGTGCGAAAAAAGGCTATGGCTATACGGATTTGCTTACAGAAGCGAGAGAAAAAAAAGCTTCTTCAAAAGAGAAAGCTTCGCGCTAAACAGCTGTCGGTCACTAGCGTTTGGCGCATGTATACTTCTGTAGCAGTGTCGGTCTCGCTATTTAATAGCCACACCTTTTAAGCTCTGCGTTATACAAGAATCAGCTATTCTTATGATAAAAAAAAATTACTCCTACTATTATATACGTCAAATAACACGTAAAAGTAACATAATTTACTGATCTAATTCATTTTGAAATGTTGCTTTTAAATAAATTTAAATCGAAGTATCTTCAAAATATAGAAAGAATTTTAAAATTTCATTGGAAAAACTATCCATTTTCTAAATAAGGTACATAGTAAATTTAAGAGTGCACTTAATGTATTTTCCCCGCTTTCCAGATTCTGCACTGCACCTGAACACAGCTATGTTCGAACAGAACGCCTGCTGCGGTTACGTGAGAAAACCCCGTGTCATGTGGGACAGGTCTCACATGATGTACGGAAGGTTTAACCCGTGGGAGAAGAGTTTCGACGGGTTTCACGCCCTCAATCTTTCCATAACAGTAAGTAGAATAAATCTTGCATCCGCAAGTTAAATGTAACATTTTTCTTGAGAGGTTTGAGTCAGTTGAATGTTGGCTTACATCAACTGTTGAATTCATTTTAAATGAAAGAGGGGTAACAAAATGTATGTATTTTTCATTTAATATGAAGTACATTTAATAAAAAAAAAAGTGGTAGAGGATTCTGTGTTATAGCAAAATTATATGGTACAGTGCGCTCTCGGTAATCCGACAGATACAGCGCTTCCGGATTACCTAAAACGTCGAATTGCTGGAAGATCACTAATAAGAATGCTTTTACATAGAAAAAGCTTTGTATTATTGTATAAAATTAAATATAGTAAACACAAATAAAGTGTCAAACATACACAATGACTAAAAATAAAAAGAATGTACTGTTTTGTATTGATAGCCTGCATTATTCCATTGAAGTATATTTCAAAATATATTGTATTTCCTGTAAGGCTTGTCTTCCTGTATAGAAATGCCGGAATATGGCAGAGCCGGATAGATGAAATGCCGGATTTTAGAGGTAGTGTTATATTTAGAAAAGGGAGAGATGGTCTTGAAATGTAGTCGCTGGTGTGACGAAATGATTCATGAACCTTCACTTTCTAGATAGTGTTACGTGTCCGACACAGAATGGAAAAATTATAACCGAACAGTGAGAGTGTCCATTCACGATAAAGCTTTCGTTTTTGTTTTATCGCAAGAGACGACCCCTCGTCGAATCTAGGGAGTATAGCTCCTTGGAGGTTTACCTTTTTTAATGAGTACGAAAATCATGACCCTGAGACATTCTAATGATCTTTTTTTTTTCTCATGGGGCTTATTGCCTTTGTTAAACACGGGTGACGCGCCCCCGGACTACACTAGAGATCCTACTCTATTTTCAACCCTTCTTTTTATCTACCATTTCCCGCTTCGTATTTTTAATCATCTAGATCACAGTATCTTGGTTTGCCGCAGCATTGCCAGATTTGGCTCTTGATCCATAAGCATCAACTTTCACTGACTCATTAATTCCTTGGAACGTGCAGATTTACTCAGTGCGCAGTAGTATTGTCAAACATTTACGAAGCTTAAGGAGACAATGAAATCGGGATGTTCTTGTAAAATGTCTAGAGTGATCTTTTTTCTTGCACGACAATGACGATACTCAGCCAAAAGAAGTTCGAATGGGAAATCATGAATGCTTCCTCTCACCCACTATGCGAGTACTCCAGATCTGTCCAACCTAAAACTTCGATAAACTAAAAAAGAGGTTTACAGTGACAATGTTTTCAAACAGATTATGAAGTCAAAGAGTGCGGATGCAACTGGTTCAATTTGCAGATGAAAAGACATGAGCTGCCTCCATCCACTATACGAATCTTCCAGGTTTGTCCAACTTCTACATTTCGATTGGCTCAAAAAAGCACAACAGGGATAACGTTTTCAAAAAGGTGCTGAAAAAGAGTGCCACCAGTGAATTCAAACATTAGCTAAAGGATTTTTACAAGCATAGCATGGTGAGACTGTCACAATGAGATCAAATACATGAACGATAATTAAACAATACTTCTGAGATTCATTAAATATTTTCTACCTTGTTATATTTATTGAATGCATTTTATACCTTTCGTTCTATTTATTTCTCGAGTCTGTCACTGAATTTAAATTATTGCAACCATCATATGAATAAGTTGGTAAGTAATGCAACAAATATACATGTTGCCTACACTAATTTGGCAATCACATGTCTTTCAGTCAAAATGTATAGGAGATTGTGACAATAATTTATCGTGCAATTTATTTGTTTATATTTGATTATGATAAACTTTATTTGTATACATAAAGAAACGGGTTTAAGTTATGAAATTCGAATGCTTCATTTTCTTTTGGTATGCCAAATTCATTGTTTGTTTGGATCCCTTAATAAATCGCTTCCCTTAATAAAATTTAAAAAAAATACGAACATTGTATTTTAATTGAATCCAGTTATCTTTCACACACATAATCATTGTTTTTAAATCTTTAATTCTCACTGACTGTAAACTGCAATAAATTGTTTCAGTAATTATCTGCATCTTTGAATTGGTTGTATTACAATTTCAGGTCATTTCTGGTCAATACGTGTGTCCAACCACCTTCAATGGCAGTCCTGTGGTAGAACTGGACATCATAGGTATACCCGTTGATTGCAACCGCTACAAAACTAAACTAGTACAAAGAAACTCTCTTAATCCAATATGGAATGAGGTTTTCCATTTTCGAGTGAGTTCTTAAAATTATTTCATTTAGTATAATTTATCATTTCATTTGCTCCTTTACTGGGTTATTTTAGTTTTCTGTTCAAGTTAACATGTAATAATATGAATTATAATTAATTTACTTTGCATACATGCAAATTTTTTGAATGATTTTTAATATGATTTGGGGTTGTGGTGCATTACCCACGTAGATTCTTAATAACTGATTAAATGGACTTGAAGTATGACTTATTTCCATGTATTTCTCAACATCAGTAGCCCAAAACAGATTTTATTCCCTATCAAGATATATGATAACTTAAGTGGGTGGTTCAAAAAGAATCCGTATTAGTAATAGGATATTTGGAATGGTAAATGGGCATGGTATATAACTTGCAGCTCATTAATTGATTTTCTTTTTTCTAAAACGTCCTCCTTTTTCGTTTTTGTTAAACGTTTTCCTCTTTCTAAACGTCCCAAAAATTCATCGCCGCAACTTTTCCGGCCGATGATACAGTATTCGCCTTCTTAATTACAGATTCATTGGAAGTAACCCACTGTATTGATTGTTGCTTGCTTTCTGGTGTTCATAATGAATCCAAGTCTCATCGGACGGTGAAAACTCGACCAAAAATGACGGCTCGTATCAATCAAAATAACCTACAAATCAGTGTCAAATTCACGTTGGCGCCGTTTAACAGATGGCAGCAAACGATGGTTACACAAATATGCCTTTGCAATGCCATCTGTCGTCAAAAATAGGTACCTTTTAAACCACCCTCGTATTTAGAGGTTAAGGGATTAAATAGATACTATGTTATTAAAGCGATTGTTTTATGCAATCAGACTATACAGGTGTAATTAATAAATACTGTTAAAAAATTTCCAGTTCCTTGTGGGTGTACAAGTGAAATCAATCCAAAAAAGATTTTGATATTAGAAAATGACACATTATCCACAAATTTTCAAAACAAGACGAACATTGATTGCATTGATCAGCAACTTAGGGATATAAAGCAGCTCCTGCAATAACAGACCCAATACTTTCAATAACGTACAGCACACCAGCTTACACTATGGACAAATCTCCGAAATAATACTTTGCACTGACTCCGACGGTTGCCCGGCAGATTCAGGCTGTTTCCGCTCAGCCAATTCCGATTGCTAGACTCAAACAATTTCCAATGAATCCCACCTGCTTCGCTTCTATCCGTATTTATAGCTATTCTATACAGGTGCTATGTCACAGAGAAAGTTCCGGAAAAGTCTAACTTCCGCCCTAGTCCTGCACTTTCGAGAAACTTCATTTTGTCACCAAATTCATCGCCAAGGTTGAAGAGACATCCTTCGAATTCGACGAAATCTCTGAAAATATATTTCCTTCTTAATAAGAGTGACTTTGCAGGGAAGCGTCATCTCAGATTCGTAACAATGCATAACTGTTAAAGTGGAATTAAATGGAGATATGATAAATGTGAGGTTCACTATTTTTTTATGTCATCCATTTAGATATTTCATTTCTGTCTTTTGAAAAGGTGTCTTCAGCTACTGAAGCATAAATAACATCTCCCTTATATTATGCGTCCCTTAGGTCACATTTGTGGACTTGGCCTTCATTCGCTTTTCTGTGATGGACATGGGCAACAATCATCTGACGGCTCAGAGGGTCATTCCTCTGGGAAAGCTGAAGCAAGGTGAGTGATTAATAATTCTTGCTTGTGTTTGGTTTTATTACTTCCTCTAATTTTTAATCATAAAGAGAGAAAAAAAGCTATGCACATAAATGTATGCAAATAAAATATTTATAATTAATAACATTAAATAATTAATAAGTACAAATTACATCCAAATAAGAGTTGAAGCTGTTTTTTTTATATGTTACGGAGCATCGTCTGCGTTATAAAATTAGGATAAAAGGCATCTTATTTTCGTCTGTAGATTTATGGTCAGGATTTCTTCGATGAAAACTGGCTCACTAATATGGTATTTACAGTAGACTTGGCTTATCACATTTAAATGAGTTAAACGTGTATCTTTTAAGTGAAAACCGATCCAATAAGCCATCATAGTTGTGAACCACATTCTATTAAAGACCGCTGGCCGCGGTAATCGTGTACTTATAATTGCGAGCTCGTTATTTCCCTAGAGTCATGGGGTTGAGTCCTTATCCCACAAAAGACCATTGAGTAACGCAGTTGAAGATTAAATCTATCGAGGCTCATTGTTTGTGATAGCGTAAAAATTTTGGATAGTGAGATAGCAGCTCAAAAGTCATCTTCACTGGTAGCTCAGAATCACGAGGCTCGTTGCCAATAATCCTCTGTTGCTTCTTAGTGCGACTTTAATAAAACAATCAATCCACTAAAGACTGTCTATGTGAAATAATGGAGGTTGCTTCACAATAAGTGGAAGTGAGTTCCAAATTCTTCTCGGGATATGATGTGGTGCGACAGTTAGGAGAGGATGGTACCAATTCATGTGTTCTTTATATTACTTTTGTAGTTTAGAATTATTTGGTCCATTGCCTGTTGCTCTCGAATTACTCTAGTGAGACGTTACTTTTCTTGACTTCATTCATGCAAATCACGCGGCACAAAATGTTACGTGTTGATTCGGTACAGTTGCAGTATTACTTGTTTTTATTGATCCTCTTTCAACTCTCATAAGTTTCATTTATGAAATACGAATCGAAAGATTTCTCGTATCGTATTAAAATCGTGACTTAGTTTATAGTCTTAAGATTTTAAGTGTGGCCGTATGATTATATTCGAATTTTATTCAAAAGCCCTGGATTCGTCCACGAAACTAGGGTATAACTAATGTGCATAAACCCTGTTATTTTTATTCGTATTTGAATATCATAAGCATTGCTAATTATAAACATTGCTAATTTGCCCAGTAATGTATTTCGTTCTGTGAGTAATTGAATTCTATACATCGGGACCATTTTGATCGATGTAATTTGTTTGTTTTTTTAGAATTAATCCTAATTTGAATCATTTAAATAATATTCGTGTTATTTATATTTGGAAAATGTAGTAATCTTTGTAATTTCAAAACACACTCAAAATTCATACGTGAGCGGGCACCTTAAGCTTCCCACTCTATATTCCAATGGTTAATTTTTCAAATTTTACATTACTTCGATGTAATAACTATGAAATTTTATAAAATATATCGAGCACCAGTAGAACATTATGTAAGACGTACTGTTTTATACGTTTCAAATTCATATCTTATAATTCACCATAGCGTTTCTCTTTCAACTAACACTCCAGTATATGTTATTGAATTGCTTAAAATGAAATCCTCGACCAATAAAATAAAATTTGACTTGCGTAGATTACTCTGAAATTAAGAAGTGCAATGAATGGATTACATAAAATACATTTATAAGCAGCAAAGAACTGAATAATGAGATAGTTGAAAGTTAGTTGGTCAATGAGATAGAGTAAATTGAAGTTATCATAGAAAGACATCCGGACCAGTCTAAGTAGTGTTCGGAACGTAATAGAAAGAGGTTTAGGACTCGAATTCTCATTTACGTACGACGTTTTACCCGATCGGCTCGATCAAATAATGCAATTTATGATTTTAGTAAACTTTGGTTCAAACATGTTTTTAACCACAGAAAAAGTAAAATAGATGATAAGCATTAAATGATCACAACTTTAAAGGTAATAAATTGATTATTATCGTAACTAAACTCTTGATTTCTTCAGATTGTTGTTCGTTACTCTTTTAATTTAGTTTAATAATTGTGATTGTGAATCCTTTCATAAACGTCACACTGAGAAGCAACACGAGGGCTATCATCGACGGATCTCGTAATTTTGAACCTCAGTCAAGAGACGAGGACGATACCTCCTTCTCCAAAATTCTACACCACACAAAAGGGAGTCCTCAGGGGCAAACTTCTTTAGGTATGTACAGGAACATCACCCTGTAAAGTACTTTAAGGATCTTTTTTTTTCTTTCCCATGAGGTTTACTGACAGATGTAAACACTGTTGATGCACTTCTGGGAATCCCTGGTGATACTTCTCTATTTTTGACCCTCCATCTTCTCAACTAAATTTTACTTTTTTTCAATTTTCTTTCTTCTCTAAATCACAGTTACATCTTCTTTCGCATAGCATAGGCATATTTGGCTCTTGCGCCATTAAAATTGACCATCACACAATACAAAATATCGCGCCAATGAGATGACTCGGGACCTCGACCAGATTTAATGTGCGTCAGCCACTCTACAAGGGTTTCCTCAGGGTACGAGCCCACGACACAACGAAAACAACGCCTATCGCTAGCATGACTACTGGGCTACCGCGGCCTGTTAAATTTAATAGAGGCAGAAAGAAATATTCTTCAGACTTTACTAGCCGAACGGTGTAAAATGAAGTCGGAATTGTTATAACCAACTTGACCCCCTTGTGAAAACCTATATCTTCTCTGAACCGTTGTTCAAAATTTAAATAAGTAAATCAGCATATTTCCAAGTTATTTATGGTAAAATGTAATTTCCAATTGTTTGTAACACTGTACGATTTGCAGGGTACCGTCACGTTCGTCTTCGGAATGCGCAGAATCAGCCTCTACCTTTGTCAACACTGTTTATCCATTCGGTATGGGAAGAGGAAGGCCTCGAGGTATCAGATCCTGGCACTGACCCTTCAGCTAGCCCTACCCTCGGGAAGGATTGCGTCAAGACAGAGGTAAGATAACAACAGCGAAAAAATGAATCGAAAATAATGTGACAAAACGAACAGATACGTTACTCAAGTTCTGTATACGAATTGAAAATCACTCCCCCAAACATTTGAGAATTATTTTTATTCTATAAGATGATAAAAACTAAATGGAAATAGTACATTCTCTCATGACTTGTAATCAGAGCATTATTTTCATTATACAACTACAGTTACAACTGAAATTTTATAACCTCAAATTCCTCAAAATATCTTTTCTGTCACAGAATATTTCATGTTTTATCCATAAAATCTTTTGTATATTTTCTTCCGTATCTTTTATTAATTGAATATTTCATATATTTTCTTCCTTGTCTTTTATTCATAGAATCTTTCATGCATATTTTCTTTCGTATGTTTTATTCATAGAATATTTCATATATTTTTTTCAAATCTTTTATTCGTGGGATCAAATGCATCGTAATAATTAATGTTTACACGAAAATTTTAATAATTAATGCTGTATTAGAAGTATCCTGAAATCTGTTGTATTATACTTTCATTTTTAAGAAATTTCAATAATGAAATCTACTAATCATACAGTAATTTTATTTAGTAAATAATCTGGTTTAAACTTTGGTTTTCAATCTTTTTGAAGCCGGGGAACACTAAGTTGAAATGTTTTGCGCTGGACTCTTACAAGAGTGCACAACCTTTTTGAAATAAAGAGCTCAAAGGCAAAAAGATCTTGGCCGCCCTATCTTCAAAATCTTATTTTTATAAATGAATAAAATACCGATATTGATTGGTGCAGATATATTTGTTTAAAAATCATTTAAAATCACTATGTTTTAAAAAAAAAAATTCCCACATTTTTTGCGATACAGGATTTTTGCAAATTTCAGTAATATTGTGACGAATAAATGATAAGGCCATTCGGATCTCCATATCTTAATTTCCCAGTTTCGCTTGTTGCTTTGTTTTCATATTAATTATTGCAAAGGTAGGATGAGGAAATTAATGGGTTTATAGTACTTTTTTTTCTAGATCCGAACATTCTTGTTTAACAAATATCCAGAATAATTCCTAATGAACTTTTAACCCGATTATTGTAACTTTACGTGCTTGGTTTATCTAAATTACTCTGTCTAGTTCAGCGGTTCTCAACCGGCAATGCGTGTTACCCAAGGGATACGTGGAAAGAAAACGGCTATGGCGGCTACATTGCTAAACAAAGAACAAAATAATTTTAAAACATTAAAAATAATTTTAAAAAGTGAGAAGTGGTTTTTATTTAGATTATCAATAATAATACTGACCTCACAATATCAGTGAAATATTAATAAAAACGCCATGTTTTTATTGTCGTTTGCTAGCACGGAGCTAGTTGAATAGGCGTTTCTTCCTGAATACTTGTATCAAAAATAAACATAGAAACAAATTAAACGCAACTCTCCTGATTAGAGATTATATTCATCCTCTTTTGATCCTAATTTTTCAAAATTTTGTTATTCAATGCAATCCCAAATATTCCATTAATTCTTAAAAATAATTTTTGTATTCATTTGTTTTTGCTTATTTCAAAAATAAAAAAATGCAATGAAAAATATGTCATATAATTTAATTCGTGGGTATCGAGAAGTGTGTGAAAAACTGACGAAAGGATTTTTGCCAAACTAATGCACAGCGTAGAGTAATAAAAGTATAGGTAATATAAAAGGATCATCTCAAAACTGTTCTTGATCTGTAGTTTAATAACTGAACATTGTTTTGACATTCAAACCGAGTTTGTGGGTGAAAAACTGATGAAAAGATTTGTGTCAAACTGATACACAGTGCCAGGTAGTAAGAAGTGTTGGGAGAAAAAAGCTTCACAATACTTCTTACGAAGTAAATTTGAATTTTAAAAAAAATGGAATGTGTATTCAGGGAAACGTTAATTTATATCTAAAAGCTTGTTGTTTTTTGGTTTCTTTTTTAGCTGGGAAGTTTGCCCGTAAAGAGAAGAATGTTCTTCCTCGTTGTCCACGGGGTCATTCCGGACGAACCCAACACCATCCTTAAAATTACTCAGGAGAGCACTACCAGGGATGTCATTGCTCAGGTGAGCGTTTCGATTTTATTCCATTTCTAATAGGTAACTAAGAGTACAATTAATATCTATTTCATATGTGTTCTTAATATCTTTGTTAAAAGTCGAAAATTAAACCATGCTGACATTTGGGCTATTCGCAATTTTCTCTTCGCTAACCTCGTGGACTTTTTGGTTATTTAAATTGCATACTGTTACAACTCCTTGCCAACCAAATGAAACGTGTTAAAGTATATAAAAAAAATAAGAAGTGTAGTGAATTAAATTGGAGATAGTAATATTTTAGCGAACTAGAGTTGGCAGAAGAGAGAAGGAAGATGGAGGATAAAGACAAGCTGATAAATGTTGTAGATTGGAGTGAGTCATCATAATTTGTCGTATGTATTGAAAATATTTAAAGATGATTCCCGATCAGAATAATCTGATATAATAGAGAAGTGTTTGAACTGGAATGAGTGAGTCAGTAAGTTAGGACTTTATTTGAATATAAACTATGATGAATTCGAGAGAGTGAGTTATTTTGCTTATTCTTTGATAGATAATAAAGTGTGTTGTCCTTCTCTTACGAATCTTCAATTGCAATTTCGAATTTACTGACTATTCAATTAGACTTTAAAATGTCGTCATGACGTTATTTTTTTTTCCTAGTGAGTGATTTTAAGCTCGAAAGGGAAGTTTGGTTGAAAACAAAGTACAAAAGCGATACCAAAAAACTCAAAATTTTGATTGCAATTAAATATATTTGGGGAATAATGAACTTAAATTTCTTATTTTCTAAAATTTCAGGCAGACAATAATTGTCGTTTTAATGCAATAAAGGTTCTCTTTCTCATATGTTACATTTTAAGATATCTAATACATATATATAATATGTTAAGATATATATGTTA